>JARHVA010001596.1:2580000-2697500 GCA_037957365.1 Torreya grandis | reverse complement strand
CAGTAATTTTGTCAGGAAAATTTTGAATGTTCTAAAGGACGTGTTCTTGAATACTGACTTCTCTTGATCTAATAGCTACACCAAGAAATTCAATCTCAATTTTGAAAGTGACCATATTTTTAGCTGAAAGAACCAAACCATTATCATATACAATTTTATAGAACTGTTCTAAATGTTCTATATGTTCTTTCAGGGTTTTACTGAAAACCAAGATGTCATCTATATTACAATAATGAATTTGCCATACCTGCCAAATATCTGATTCATCATTTCTTGAAAAATATTGGGTGAAATTTTGAGACCAAATGGAAGTAAATTCCATTCATACTGGCCAAAAGGAGTGATGAAGGATGTTTTATACCTATCAACTTATGCAACTTGTATTTGCCAAAATCCTGATTTAAGATCAAACTTGCTATAGATATTACTTCCTGTGATTCTCTGTAGAATTTCATCTTGTGAGGGAATAGGATGTTGGACAGGAATAACATGCTTATTAAGAGGAATATAATTGATAACCAATCATTTTTTACCTCTTATCTATTCGCTTTTTTGTTGACATAAAATGCTTCACATGCCCATGAACTGTGAGAGTCTATGATCAATCCTTGCTCTTTTAACTGTTGTATTTCATTAAAACACTCTTCTCTAAGAGATGGAGACATTTCTAAATGATGAGCTTTAAACTGAGGCTCAACCTATTCTCCATTCTGGTTAGTGACCATTTTTAATTCTATATGACAAATATGAACCTTTCTATGCTCAAAAGCTAAAGGATTCTCTGAACAACAATTTTGCAAAATCTTTGCAAGCATAGATTCTATTTGTGCCTAACAGATATTAATCTTCTAATTTATCCACTGGGTATTAACTGGCTTAGCCTTTCTTTTCAGAGGAATCTGACATTCATATTTACCTTTTTTATACAAAGAATATTTCTGTGCTAGGATAATCTCATGAGGCTGAATAGTAATGGGATAGAACTTGGAGAGATTATCTGATCCAAGCATCATGTCAAACATTGGCATGTCATGCTGAGTTACCTTAAAATGATATACAGTATCTCATAAAATAATATGAATTTGAGCAAAATATTCAGAGATAACTATTTTTTTATTGAATGTTAACTTATAAAAATCTGGTTCCATTAAATAACATAGTCACTTGATATGTGAAGTATACTTGAGAGAGGGTCATAATGGACTCATCAAGGAACATAAGAGGAAGAGGTTGGATGTTTTCTAATAGTGCTTTAGTCCATTATCCAAAAATTACTTGCCCTTTAATTGACTTTTGATGAAGGAACTTAAGGTCAAACTCTACTATGAAAATGTGTCTCTTGGTTGTACTATGGTTTTGGTATGGGTTAGAGTGCATGTACTTGAGTGGGTCAGTATTGGTTATGACATAGGTTTTATGATTAAGAAGGTAGTGGTGAATTTTGGAGGCCACAAAGATTAAAGCTAATCAAAGTTTCTCAGTGTGGGTGTACTAAGTCTCATACTCTATAAGCATGTAGCTAATGTAGTAGATGGTTTGCTCTTTGTGTTTTTCATCTCGATGAGAAAGAATTTCCCCTAGGGAGTGGTTAGTGGTAGAGATATAAAGGTAAAATTTTTGGTCATCCTTGGGAGGGGTGAGGAAAGGTAGAGATAAAAACTAATTTTTGAGTGAATCAAAGGCCTTTTGATAGTCACTATTCCACTTGAAAGACACATCCTTCTTCAGAAGGTGGTGGAAGGGTTGGCATTGATCCAAAAGTTGGGAGATAAAGCAATAGATGGATTGGAGATTCCATTGTAAACTATGAAGTTACTTGAGGTTGATTAGAATAATCATATCAATGATTGCTTTGATTTTGGTAGGATCAACTTCAATCTCCCAAAGGGAAATGATAAAGCCAAGGATATTTCATGATAAGACCCTAAAATTGCACTTGTTGGGGTTAAGGTAGATGTGGTAATGGATGAGGTGCTCAAAGATAATCTTGAGAATGGCTAGATGGTCCTTATGATACTTAGATTTCCCATGAAGGTCATCTACATAGTCTTTAGCAATTTTATGAATAAGGTCATGGAAGATGTAGGTCATGGCATGTTGGTATGTTTTACTAGTGTTATTTAATCCAAAAGGCATGAATCTATAGTAGAAGGTCCCATATTGGGTTATAAAGGTAGTTTTGTGTTGATCTTCAAGGGTAATGCTTGGGAGAGGGAAGTCACCTTTTGGGCAAGCAAGGTTGAGGTCATGAAAGTACACATAAATGCATAGTCCCCCTATGGATTTGGTGATAGATAAAACATTTGAAACCAATTGGGGATAGTTAATGGGTTAAATGAAATTTATAGATAGGATACTTTAAATCTCTTCTTTGATAAGAAGGGATATGCAAGGGTGCATGTGCCAAAGTTTTTACTTGATGGGATTGGAATCATAGTTTGTAATTATGTTGTGGATGGTACTAATAGGGTCAATTCCTAGAAATTTCTATAAAACCAAGAAAATTCTATGCTACAATCTTGGAGGAAATAAGGGAAGCATTAAAGTTCCTCAAAATTTAATGATTAGCCAATTTTGACAATATGGGAGTTGTTTAGAGTGCCCAAGTTGATATCCATGGTGGATTAATTCAACATGGTCAAAGTCTTAGGAGGAAGGGATTTATGGATGGAAGAATTAGAGGCACCAAGGTAGGTGAGAATGGAATCATCATCCTGATACTGAACAATATTGATGATATGAGAGTCATCTCATATCATCTCAAGATGGGTCAAATGGATGTTTATGGTTTCCCCATCTTTGTAATAAGTCATGGGTAGATAGTTGATCATGTTGATGAAAAAAATTAGGTGGGATGATGTCATCATCCTCTCACATAGGTGGAGGAGAAGTTGTTGAGGAAGGGATGTCCTCCTCAACAATGGTGATGGTAGGTGGTTTGGTTTACTTTTTGTTGGGTAGAATGAAATAGAGCTTATGTTTCTCATAAAGCTTTTTGGTCTCAATAGAAATCAAATCATGTGGGCCATGCTCATATCATTTAAGACAAAATCCTTTCCAATATTCAGTCTAGCTTAAATCACATATCTTCTATGTTAAGGAGTATAGAGTTATTTCAGAAAGGAGATATTTCCCAAGCATTAAAGACTTTAACAGCCACACAGACTACTACTGAAAATCAGATTGTTCAAAAATTAGATCATGAAGTCAGTAGTGTCAAGCAACAACAAGTAGAAGCTAATCAAAAGCTTGATGACATAGTTCAGAGTCAAAAAGAGGTAAAGTCTGAAATCTCCTCTGTAGAACAAAAGATTAGTTTGTCTACATCTGAAACATCTACCAGTCTTGATAGCCTTGTTAGAGAATTAATTACTCAACAACATTATACTTCTCTTCTACTTGATATTCTAAAAAAAAGTATCAATCAATAATAATTTTATTACTCCAAAAAGTCTGACAGTCTCAGCCCCTTTTGATTCTCTTAGTTGGCTCAAACTAGCACAAGTCCAAAGAGACATGAGTAAAACTAAAGCACAGAAGAAAGAAGCAGACAAAAGTATTGCTGATAAAATATATCAGATAGGAATGGCTAAAATAGAAGTAGAAAAGTTTAGCTATTTTGAAGAAGGTGAATCCTCTAATGCTAGGCCTCCCCTAGACTCACAGATAAGAACAATAAATTTCCAGCCCTTCTTTTGGAAGTTTAGCTGTGAAGCCCCAGCTAAAAGAAAAGAAATGGTTCATGCTATGCTTGCATGGGAAAATGTACAAATATTTGGCCTTAAAAAGGACCCTTTTAGTGTCTCACAACAAATATCTAATGGTTTCATAGGTATTATTAAGGATTGGTGGGATGGCTATGGTCAACAGTTCTAGGATGAAATTCTCCGTCAAGATCAACCTATTGTTGCCCTATGTGAAGCAGTTTATTCTGAGTTTGTTGGTATCATAGATAATGAAAAAGAAGCCAACAAAGCCAAGTTTCTAAGAGCCCAGTTATGTGATATGACCAGGTTAGAAGAATATATGTGTCATATGGAAAATCTGCTATATGCTGCAGGAGAAATGTTTAATCCAGCATTTAAGATCAGGTATATAGAATCTTTTCCACAATATTTTACTAAAAAATATAAGTCAACTATGGGTTCTAAAATATCTACAATGTCTTTTGGGTGCATCAATCAGAACATTAGAGCCATCAATAAGAAACTATGTTCTAAAAGGAAAGCCTATAAAGAAACTATGCTATTTCATAAGAAGATGGGTGTTAAGTTTTGCAAACCCTTCTTTGATCAGTTTGGTTGTACATATACTTATCAGTATAGAAAATATCAAGAAAAGAGAAAGCAAAAGAAGGATCCTACTCACTGTAAATGTCCTTTAAAATCTTATAGATTCAGATCAAAGCCAAGAAAGTTTCAAAAGTTTCATGGTAAATCCTTTAAACAAAAGAAAATGTTTAGGAAAAGAAAGAATGGATTTCATAAATCCCCTGTCAAGTGTTTTCTATGTCAAGGAAATCACTATGCCAATAAGTGTCCTAAAAAAAAGGAACACTCTAAAAAGATAAATTTTCTTCAAAGTCATGGCATTGATGAAGAAGAATATATTCTTGTTTCTAATATTGAACCTAAGTATGAATCTGATATTCCATTGGAAGAAGAGGAAGAAGAAGATTTAGAAATAAATCAAATAAATGTGAATTATGAAGATATTGACTTAGACTCTGAATCCTCTTATTATGATTCAGAAATTGGCTTTCAAATTAATATGTTGAGAACTCAATTTGTTGACAGTCTTACTCTATCTCAACAAATACAGTATTTGAAAGATAAGTATTTAAGTACTCCTACTTATTTAGTATCTAAGAAAAAATATCTGTAACAACAAATCATTGAAATAGAAAATAGATATACTTTATATCTGTCTCAGCAAAGGCAACAAAAAGATATTCTTATAAAACAATTTTCTCTTAAAATCTCAGAACCAGAAGCTAGTTCATCAAAAGCTCCTAAAGTTTAGGCTGCATACTCACCTGACACCCATGAAAGAAAGCAATGGCAAACCAAACGCATTGCCCTATTATAAGGTTTCTTGGCCAAAGCTCAAGAACTTCAACAACTGATGAGAGAAGAAGCTGAAGATGATGAAAAAGAACAATTATTTGAAGCAGAGTTAGCTCAGCCTACTGATAGTTATCCTACAGGTATGCCAATTGATGGGGATCATAGTATTCATCAAGTTCACTCCACTAATAATCTAGTATGTGAACTCAGTATTAAATGGCTAGGATTTAAAGCCTATAATTTAGATGTTTTACTTGTACTGGTGCTGACATATCTTTAGCAAGATATCACTCTATTCCTATTGATAAGTGGGAACCAAATTTTTATAAGTTATCCTTCAATACAAAAATAGTTATCTCTAAATATTCTGCTCAAATTCCTATTATTCTAGGAGATACTGTATATCATTTTAAGGTAATTCAGCATGACATGCCAATGTTTGACATGATGCTTGGATCAGATAATCTCTCCAAGTTCTATCCCATTACTATTTAGCCTCATGAGATTATCCTAGCACAAAAATATTATTTATATAAAAATGGTAAATATGAATGTCAGATTCCTCTGAAAAGAAAGGCTAAGCCAGTTAATACCCAATGGATAAATTAGAAGATTAATCTCTACCAAGCACAAATAGAACCTATGCTTGCAAAGATTTTGGAAAATTGTTGTTCAGAGAATCCTTTAGCTTTTGAGCATAGAAAGGTTCATATTTGTCATATAGAATTAAAAATGGTCACTAACTAGAATGGAGAATAGGTTGAGCCTCAGTTTAAAGCTCATCATTCAGGAATGTCTCCATCTCTTAGAGAAGAGTGTTTTAATGAAATACAGTAGTTAAAAGAGCAAGGATTGATTAGAGACTCTCACAGTCCATGGGCATGTGAAGCATTTTATGTCAACAAAATAAGTGAATAGATAAGAGGTAAAAAAAATGATTGGTTATCAATTATATTCCTCTTAATAAGCATGTTATTCTTGTCCAGCATCCTATTCCCTCAAAAGATGAAATTCTACAGAGAATCATGGGAAGTAAGATCTATAGCAAGTTTGATCTTAAATTAGGATTTTGGCAAATACAAGTTGTAGAAGTTGATAGGTATAAAACATCATCACTCCTTTTGGCCAGTATGAATGGAATGTACTTCCATTTGGTCTCAAAATTGCACCCAGTATTTTTCAAGAAATGATGAATTAGATATTTCATAGGTATGGCAAATTCATTATTGTATATATAGATGACATCTTGGTTTTTAGTAGAACCTTGAAAGAACATATAGAACATTTAGAATAGTTCTATAAAATTGTATATGATAATGGTTTGGTTCTTTCAGCTAAAAAGATGGTCAATTTCAAAACTGAGATTGAATTTCTTGGTGTAACTATCAGATCAAGAGAAGTCAGTATTCAAGAACATGTCCTTCAGAACATTCAAAATTTTCCTAACAAAATTACTGACAAAAAGATATTACAAAGATTTTTAGGTTGTGTAAATTATATTGCTGGTCATTATTATAATGTTGCTCAAGATAGAGGACTGTTGAATAAAATGTTGTCCAAACATCCTCCTGAATGGAATCAAGAGATGACAAAAGTAGTATAAAGAATCAAGGCCAAGTGTATCCATATTCCTCCTCTCCAACTTCCAGGTACTAGCATGAAAATAATAGAAATAGATGCTTCAAAATTATTTTAGGGAGCTGTTTTAAAAGAATGATTATCTGATGGGACTAAAAAACCTTGTAGGTTTGCCTCTGGTAATTTTAATAATGCTCAAATCAATTACCACTCTACTCACAAGGAAATTTTAGTAGTCATCAAAGCTATTCAGGCATTTATTTTTTGTCAGATCTGAAAATTTTCTTATAAGGTCTGACTTAAATAATTTTATGAGTATACTGAATGCTACAAATAATTTGAAGAAAGGTTTAGTCAGTCGACTCATCAGATGGGCTACATATTTAGCTGATTTTGATTCTTGTACAGAGTATATTGAAGGAAAGAAAAATTGTCTTGCTGACTTCATGACGAGAGAATATCACACCCCCAGGCAATTTGTGGTTATAGTAACCACTAAAATCAGAGATGAATTCCATGAGCATCTATGGAGATCTCAGCCATCAGTGACTAATCAGCTTTAGAATGAAATAACATTCTTCAAGACACAGTCATATGAAGCAGTAGATACTTTGAATGTAAATAATCTGGCTTGGACTACACACTATGCTGAGATTGATGGAAGAAATTCTTGTCACTCAATCCTTTTGTATACAGCCGGCGATAGACCTGAATTGACTGGGAAAAATAATTTTTTGAAAATATTACCATATCATCAAGGGACTAATTTTCATTTTCAATGGTCAACTTTTTGGCCCTCTTTCAATCTAAGAAGTGAAAATTTCTGGGCATCAGGCGAAATTCCTGACTATCTTTATGAATTTCTTGACTATATCATGCCTACCCTTCCATCTCATAGTTCTGATGTACAAATCCATCCATCCCAAGTTAGGAATATTTTTATTGCTCTTAGAATTCCCTTTGATGTATAGTTTGAATTATTTTTAGTTCAAAATCTTCAGCAGGATCTTCATGCATCTCTTCAACCACCTATGCCTATAGCTTCATTATGGTGAAGAATGATTATTACACATGAAGCACTATTTCCACCAACACCACATGGACAGCTGTTTAGGATTCTTTCATCATTATATTTAGATCATACAGATAATGATGAAATGGATGAGGGTCCCAACTCTCCTTATTCTCTAGCTGGAAGCTATGAGTTTGCTGATGATGATTAATCATGAGGTCTATCCGTGATTGTGACTCTGGGCACGATATCCCTTTAATAAATAAAGTGGACCTAACCACTATCTAAAGGCGGTATCTTGTCAGCCATGTCAATAAGTTTTTATGTCTTGTATTTCTTTTAAAGTCAGTGTGTGGTGGGCCCATATCCACTTGTAATCCACATCTTGTTCCTCAACCATCGATTACACCGTTTTGTGATATCCATTGATCTTCCAATATATCTTCTATAAATATGGAAGCATACGAGATATGAAGCATTCAAAGTTGAGTCAATTTTTAAGTCTTTTAGAAGTCTGTTAGTTCAAATTGTGAGATTATTTTCCAAATGTAAAAGCTATTCTATAATATATTAGTTATCAGTTAAAGTTTTTATTAAGTATTGTTCAGTATTTTCAGTATTGTCAATATTGAGATAATATTTTTCATGTTCTGGTCCATAAATTGGTATCATCAATATTGAGATAATAGTTTTCATGTTCCGGTCCGTAAATTGGTATCAAAGCCATATTATTAGAATTATTGAGAGGTTTAATTAAGATCAAAGTCTAGTTATCTGGTTATCTTCTATTTCATTCGATCTGGTATCGCGTTCAATTTTTCTGTTGAAGATAAGGAAGTGGCATGGTCCTCTAAAGCCATGGAAGGCATGTTTGGATCTGATTAAGTACTAAAAATAGATAGAATAATGGAAGCTCTAGATCAAATACCAGAAGTTACACCAGGTACCTCTAATGTTTGCACTCTTTTTAAACTTTCTCAGTCTTCTATTAATGATGTTACAGTTGATATAGAAGAATCTAATCCTAGTCCAGGATGGACTCTTCCTAGTCTAAAACCAACTGATGTTTATGATAAGCTTACACCCTTTCACTTAGTTGCCAAAACTAATATAAAAATATCTAAAATGTTCTGCAAGGCAAGACGCATGATGATGATAAATATTATTTGCAGATCTTTGATGAAAAAACTATTACTCAGTTGTGTGCTCAACATAAATATAAGTTTTTACATATAGGAGTGATTTCCATAGGTGCTCATCCTTTATTCCATTGAGGATTAAATGTCAGTCTTTTAGCTTGTTTATTAGATAATAGACATTTGCCCTTCTCTGCCTGTTTGTAGTCTGCCATACAAACTGGTTTACATGATGGTCTTGTGTATTCCACTAGTTATCCTAACTACCCTATTGCTATCCATCAAGAAACAAATTTCAATAAGATATTTAAATTGTTTCTTCAGACTTTTGGTTTTCATATGTTGCAAGGATCTTGTCCTCTTGCTATTCAGTACAAGATCATGTATCATTTGACTAACACCTTATATCCTGTTGTCAAACATACTCCTACGCAAGGCCAAAGCATGGTGAGCCGTGCAACCCCCAATAGCCAAATACTTCCTGCTGAGGCAATCTCTTGGTCTCAACTAAAATTCCCTTGAAAGTGGACTGTAGATACTGATAACCAGATAAAAATGTTGGTTATCAAAACATATATATATATATATATATATTAAATGTATATGTATATATATATATATATTTATATATTATATGTATATATATACATATATATACATGTATATATATGCATATATATATACAAATACATATACGTAGATATACATGTATATGTATATATATATATACATATACATATACATATACATATACATATATATATACATGTATATATATGTATGTATATATATATATGTATATATATACATATATATATACATGTATATATATGTATATGTATATGTATATATATACATATATATATATATATGTATATATATACATATATATATATATATACATATATATATGTATATGTATATGTATATGTATATATATACATATACATACACACACACACACACATATCTATATATATAGATACATACATATACATATACATATATATACATACATATATACATATATATATGTATGTATGTATATATATATATATGTATATGTATATAGATATGTATATGTATATATATATATATGCATGTATATGTATATATATATATATATGTATGTATATGTATATATATACATATATATACATGTACATATATACATATACATACATACATACATATATATATATATATATATATATATATGTATGTATATACGTGTGTGTGTGTGTGTATTGATAACCAGTATTTTTATTCAATAAGCGAGCTGAGTTGTAGTCTAAGGAGACTTACCAATCCAATGTTGTTTGAAAGGAGACACAATAACGTCAATAGAATTGATGACCAGATTTGCTACACCTCTATCTGAGTGGATCAATCCATAAACTAGTTACAACATATAGGTAAATTACCAACATCATGAGTACAAAACCCTATGTACATTTTTTTCCTTCCTAAATTTTATTTTTATCTTTCTCTTGTGTATTTATCCCATACCACCATTCTCCTTCCTTTCACCTCACACCTCCCACATTATTTTCCCCTGTTGATTTGTTGTGTTCTTTTACTTTATCTCTTTGATTGTGTTTTCCTCTCCTTTCTCTCCATGTTTACTTTTTCTCACCTTCTTTGTTGCACTCCTTTTTCCCACATGTTTTTCTAATCTCCTCTCCCTTCTTTCTCCCGATACCTTCCTGTGTACCCCCTAACTTCTCTCTTTCACCATGCAACTCCCCCACTCCTCCATGCCATTCTCCATACTCTCCCTCTATTTTCTCATTCAATTGGAGAGAGAAAGTCTCTCTCCCCATTTCATTGACCCCCCCTTCTCCCATGTGACCCACCCCATGTCCAAACTCTCCATCTAACTATAAAAGATGACCTTTTTTAAATACGAGCCAATTCCAATAAAATGATGAACATAATTATAGCCATTTTAAATAATAAAACATATGTATTATTTAAAATGTTAATTTAAATGTTTAAAAGACACAATTAATAAAGGAAGCTAATAAAAATTATAATAATATAGTTAGATATTATTTTAAATGTTATTAAATGTCTAAATATTATAATGACCAATTAACTAGTCACCTTAAAAATAAATCACAGGGGGGTGTGTCATGGGGAGATAGTTCTAGGTAGGTCCTTAAGGATCTTGAGTTAAGCGAGGTTGAGTCAAGTATATCTAGAGGGGTGAATATTATGTTGAGAAGAGAGAGATAATAAGGATTCCAAGTGGCTGAATATGACATCAACAACACACATGGGACATAACAACATGACAAGACATAAAGTAAGGAGAGAACAAGTGAGAATAACATAAGACTACACAAAAACCAATATGATTATCCAAAGGTACTAACCAATAATATAGGTTACCTATTTCAACTCATTCAACTTTTCAAAATAACTATGTTACCCCAAAATCCGATGTTAGCATCCAACCTAGATCATAATCTATACCTTTAACCACTGAGTGAATCCATCAGTAGTATCTGATCTAAAATTGATAAAATTATAAATCAGTAATGAACTATAATCCAATATCAATTACATCAATCAATCCATATATCACCAATTTATAATAATAACATGATAAATACATCAATGTAATCAAATATCATAGCATAAAAATCTAATAATATGATCCAGTTAAAGGGCTGTAATAACAACTATACACGTGTTTTATATCAACATTTAAATAGTCATGTCAAGGTTCATAAGGGCAGGATCATAACATCCTCCCCCTCTTATAGAGGATCCATCTCGGTGACCATATCAACAATCGAGGACCCATCTATCCATGGGTATTTAATCACTCTCTATATAAAGGTTTCATCTACACACCATAATACTAATTAGAAAAAACATCAGCTTACATAACAGTAACAAGAGGATTATTACTCCATCTAGGTAAAATACACTTAATATTCCTAACATAAATCATAATCATGGCCATGTGTTTCCTTTTCCCAAGCCATAATAATAATGTCTTATCGGCTTACATGTCATTTTATGATGCCAAAAAAATAATGGAGAGATATCACAAGTCATATAGCAATAATATCCAAACACATACCTCAACTCAGTGTATAATTCATGTTATGATGCATCATTCATTTATTAAAATCTAAAAATAGATCATTACAACCTTGGTAAAATGTCTAATACCTCTATTTTTTTTTCTTATTTAGCATAAATATCAATAGTATACCACCATTTTAACATAGCTCTAAAGAAACTATACAAATTTAGCTACCCATATCAATGCATGTTCCTTTCTTTGATCATCATGTTGGGCTAAGAGTGCCCCCAACTGTGACTTTCCAAGAAAAAAAACATTACCAACCATGGGAATGAATTTTCCCATCTCAAAAAATGCCAAAAAAAAAATTAGATTACCTCCCAAGCATACCCCTTTCAGCTAAAATCTCATGAAAGATAGGTATATTTAATAAAATTTGACTATTTAGATCAAAATTGTGCTAGAAAACCAAACACTCCCTAGACATCCCTCTTATTAAGAGAAAATATCACAAAAACTACAACTTTTATGATAGCAGTTACAAAATATATAATCCCATTGAGATTTTAAACACATATCTAGTCTTGAAATAGTGTCTTTACCAACACACATTATACCTTACACATAATTTAATCAACATTCATCATAGAATGCTACCATAGTATAGTAACCCATTTTGAATTGTTACTTCCAAACCAATAAATACCATTCAAAGGATAGTGTAACATCCCACACTATCCACACTAAACAATAGGAAAATCTAACCCAGGCCTTTCATGCTACCCAAAGGTTTACCACATGCTCTCCAGCAACTTTGTGATCTCACACAATGGTTACATGAATCATAGTTCCACCATCATACTACACTTACCTCATGGTATAAAATAGAAAAATAAAAGATGAGTACCCAAAAATAAAAAATAAAATCTGATTAGGACTTATAGTGTTCATTCTGAACATATTATCCAATCATGCATAAAAAAATAAAAAAATATATTCATATCAATATATATATAACTATAATAGGTATATAACAAGGCAATACCATAATCATAGCATGTTTACACACATGTTCCAACACATGCACACATTTCAATAAGTACTTCCTTGTTAATCTACATAAACATCCATAATGTAGGACTAGTTAGTGCTTCACAAGGATTACACAATGAAATTTCACATAGGTATTTAGTGAGAACCTCTGAGAGGTAGCTAAAGGAAGAATAAACCATAAGGTTACCATTATGTAGAGGGTCACATGGCTAATATGTGGCTCTCATGGTGCACACTTTGAATGAATCAAGAGCCTACCTCGAGCAAAGGGGTAGAGTGGATTTTTAGTCTACAAGATACTCCACTCCTTATCCCATACCTGATCAAAACCATTATAAAAAAAGAGTTTATTTACCCTCAACCTCATAATTACATCAATGTTCATAACTAGAATATTGATGCAAGATTATAAAATACACCAAAACACTATACCTTGGTAGCTTAAACAAGAGACTTAGATTCTAACAAGGGAGTTACAAAACACAAGTGCTTAAGTCCATAATATAGTTTATCAACACATCACATGTATAACACAGCTAGAATACCTAGAAATCCAATTGGATGGTACAAAATGTTCACACCTCACAACATTCATATAATATATAAACATAAAAATGTACATTTATAAAAGAGTTTCATAAGATAAATACACATTTAGGTATAGGTAACTATGCCAAGGTATTGTTATACATCATAATAGTCAAACACATTGATTTATGAAGCACAAGGGTCCATGAATCTACATCAGTCCATCCCATGTGTAGATGTTAGGCAACATACATTAGATACCCATCAATGGTATCACATAATCAATCTCCAAAATTCATAACTTTCTCATGCAAGTCAATCACACTCACCCCATCAGGCCCTCTAGGATTGAGTTGCGGCCCTTGGTCCTCCCAAGATAACATACCTTAACCTCATCAGATGTCTTTCTCATGAAATCAATCAATGGACATCTAAGGATCATCTTAAAATTCCAAAAATAAGCTTATACCATGATTCAATCTATGGTCTTAATCTAATCATGTCAAAGGTCAAATGGAGATACTTATTTTAATGCAACATTGATTTGGGAAAGGTTGAGCTTAGCCAAGGCTCAAGGTGAATATGAAATCACTACTATGGGAACCATAATTCCTACAATCAATAAGTTTTATTAGAACTTGAAATAAAAATCCTCATGGATACAAGACATATCTAATGTCTCAATAGACATCTTCATAAGTGTCAACATGAACTCAAGTCTAAATAAACATCCCCATGAGTGTATAACCCAACCAAGATCAATCAATATACACATGGAATTTAATCATATCCATGAATAAAACATAGATCATATATGTAAATTTCATCCATGATTGCAATAAACATGGCAAAACTAGTTAACTTCATCCCTTTTTGGAGTTATGAAGCTACTAGCTTGACCAACTTAATTCAAAAGAGGCTAACAAAACTAAGCCTACCCTAGATAAAATACATAAGTTTCCATCATCACATAATCTTTCCTATTTATAGGGTACATAACCATTGGAATCAACCAACCAGGAAACAACTTAGATAATAAACCCTTCTCATTTCACTTAAAAATACAATACATTGGATGAGCTAATGCCTCTTAGGCATTGTCATCTTAATAAAATGGATGTAACACTGCCCCTAGTCACTGATAGTGACACCCAATCTAAGCCAAAATCCATGGTTATTCACCATAGTTATTACCATAATGATATTATGAGAAGCTTCTACATAACAATCTTATTATAAATATAAAAGAGATAGGGTAGCCTTTTTATCCACTAGCAACTTGTAGACACCAAAAATCTTCACACCACAATTCTGAATGTTAAAACACCCCTATACCCCCTTGGGATGAATTTGACCCTTTCACCCCTAAACAAGCCTAATCATGGTTAGTTTGACCAACTAACTAAACCCACCCTTTAACCCACCTTTTTACATTGGCCCTCAACTGTGATGGTTAGGATGACCACCAATGGTCACTTTGACTGCCAAAGGTTAGGGTCCACCATCCCAACCACTAACATGCAAACCACTTGGCCTTATTTTTCTAAAAGTAACTTGTCTAAATTAATTTACAATCCATTACATGCATGAGTTATAATTATAAATCCTAGTTAACATCTTATTTCACTTCTCCCTCCTTCCTTATAGAAGAGAGGAGTAGGAGGTGAAAGTGACTACATCCACAACTATCAAGAGATTTTTCATCCAGAGCTTTTTGCAAGGGTTCTTACAAAAATCTATCAATCTAGTGATCTATCCATCATGATAGAGATCCAACATGCCACCACCCCTTGGTTGATAACTAAGTACCATTACTCTACCATAATCATGCCAAACTCTATCAATGAACCAACCACCCCAACCACTCATTTGATCAATCTTCTATAAGCAAAGTATTTTTTCTGATATTAAATTACTTTATTTATATTTTGCAATCAGCCCAACACAAGCCAACCTCTTGAAATTGCCTTCTATAATCTCATCAATCAATCTACTTATTATCCCAAGCCTACACATAGTAGCCACTTATGGTTGTCTCAACCATTAATAGTCTATCCAACCACCAATGGTCACATTGACCATCAATGGTCACCTTAACCATTGATGGTCATCTCAACCACCAACAATCATTTTTGTAGGAAATACCAAGTTATTACCACCCTTTTACCCCCAGCTAATCTAATTTTCTATGTCATTGCTTGTTCATGGACCCCTTTTCTATTTTCTAGAAGCACACTTGACCAGTTTAGCATTAGTATGGACTTGCTTATTGTTATATTAGTAATTTATAGTATACTTATTTATCATGCATTTATTGTGTTTTAATTTTAGTAGATTTTAATTATTGATGTAAGTAATTTATCATTATGTTTATAAATTTAATTGTTTAAAGCCATACCCATATTTAATTTCTTCTTCCTCCTTTCTTAAAATATAAGTTGAAATTCACTAAAAATTTCTAGCATGCCTGATGGGACCTTGAGTCTTTACTTGGGTTTTCTTTTGTTTGCATCTATATGTCCTCCCTATTCTATGTTAATAAATGAAAATAAAATTTTGTTTGGACTTAAAATTAACTACATACAATGATTACTTACAAGTTTAGCTCACATGGTCTAAATTAAAGTGAAGTAATTCAATTTTAGAATCACTCTTGTTGTACACACTAAACCAAACCACCTTCATCAATAAAACATCAAACAAACTTGAGACAATGCCCAACTAAGATTTCATCACTTATCAATCACCTTACCCTTTCTTGGCAATCCTACTTGGAAGTCATTACCAAGGGAGAACCAGCTTAACTCTTTGGTTGAGTATAAACTCTATAAATTGATATATAATGGCTAAGCACCCGACACCCTTATCACTATGGTGTGTGAAGTAAAGGGGTAGGCCCAAATATCAATCCATGTATTGATTCCCAATGCATATTATTTTTGAGATCCTAAACAACCTAAAACTAACCATAGACTTATTTTCTAGTACCTACTCTACAAGCCAATTTTAGTCACACAATATATTGAAAGCTTAAGGCATAAGCCAAAAGAAAGACTAAAAATAACCTAAAGACTTAATGTACTTTTTATTGTGTGTTTGATTTCCTTGTTCATTTCTTGTCTTCTCTTTATTTGAGTGGTGAGATCATTTGTGTATTCTCTTTCCCTTACCTTGGATGGTTGTAACTCACTAGTAGCAAAAGAATCTAGCAGAACAAAACTCATCACCAAGCCAATCAACCTCTTCTACCTCCTCATCCATGGAGTACATTTCTAAACCAAAAAACCCTCTTTGTCTCATGGTAATTCATTTTTTCCCTTGGGAAATTCCCCAAGGAGATACAGACTTTACTACCTTCTTAAATAAAAACTTTGTGGCCCTTCAACATTATCTTAACATTATGCCTCATCGTGCCCCTACTTTGGTTTGACCTATGGACCCACCTTATGGCATGCCTTCCCACCTTATAGGAAACACTTATATTGCCACAGTTACCACCCAACTATTGATTACCCAAGCTTCCTCATCCACTAACAATCCCTTGTATACTACTATGTAAAACCAACCTACCCAACCTACAAACACCGTTATACCTTTCACCCCCACCAATAACTCTTCTACCCTAGGAACAATCCAACCATTAGCCACCTATACTCCTCTCACCATGGGGATTCCTACCACTAACATTACTAACCTATCATTAGGTACCCTAAATCCACTAACAACTACCCTAATTCAAAATCTTGTGGTGCCTATACCTTCTACCTTACCACCCATCAATACAAAGGTCACTACCCTTCCTTTAATAACCATACTAACAACTACTCGTACCCAATAGATGCCCATTACACCAAACTCAAGTTACTTCCCTAACCCATAAGGGCATATACCTCTACCTACTACCCAACCACCTACATCCACCTACCCCTACATAGCATCCACCCAACCAATATATGGTCGTTCCTCAACCTCCTACTAGTTATCAGTATGTCACCCAACCACCACAATAGTATGAACCTTACAACCTTTCAAATACACAATCTGAAGTTGATATAATGAAAATGCTCATGGATAAAATGACTTCCTTAGAGTCATCCATTTTTAGAGCTCACATCTTATCATATGATTTGATCTATAGCAAACCCATCTATCCCTATCAGACCATATCCTCCTTAGTGTGAGCTCCCCAAGTTCTCTAAGTTTTAGAGTAAGTAGGATCCCCAATATCACCTTAGGGCATTTAGACATGCATGTTATTTGATTGCCTATAAATATGCCCTCCTTTTTCATACCTTCCTTATGTCCCTATCTAGTCTAGCCTTGGACTAGTATAGTTTCATAACCAAACACTCTTTGTTCTCCTTCACCTAGCTGGCCCAAACCTTTTTGGATCACTTTTCAATAAATATATCCAATAAATTTTCCATCACTGACCTCTACTCTATCTATAAATTTTATGATCAATCTATTTCTGACTTTGTAGCTCATTGGTGGAGCCTAATCAATCAACTTTCCTTCTCTTTACCCCAACATGAACTAATAAATCATTTCAGTCAGCATGTGCCAAGCACATCTCTTCTACAGTGCATGTCTAGAGATTTAGAACTTTTGATGAATATTTTACCATGGCACGTAATCCAAAATATAGAGCCATTGATGAATGAAAGCAAAAGTTTAAAAACAAGAACTCTACTTACAAGACCAATGAGGCCTCTTCCTCCAAAATGTGTAACCAAACTAATACCAATGCTAAGATCAATGGAACTAAAAATATAGTTGTCCTTAAAAAATCTCCTTCACCATCTATCAACCAGCCAAATTCTTTCAATTATTTAAAGAAAAACATGAGAAACCAAAACCAAAAAAACCATAAGTAATTTACTCCACTTAAAGAATCTTATTATTCAATTTTAGAGAAGTTACTAAAGGCCAACATCTTATAGCTTCCTCCTATCAAACCACCTCAATAATTTTATTATTCTCATCATGCACCTAGTTCGTACAATGAAAATGACCTATGCACTTTCCATCAAGTAGTTGTGCATGACCTTAGTAGGTGTAATACCTTCAAGAGCATTGTTCAATCTCTCATTGACAAATGAGATCTTGTGTTGGATAACCCAAAAGCACCTTAAAACCAATCCTTTGACATTTTTAGGTAACCTTTTCCCAATCATGTGCCTACCAAAAATGAAAACAAGGTTGAATGTTTTTGTGATGCCCATACTATTAATATGGTTCTTAATGCACTCATTACTGAAGAACCTACCACCCAATATATCTATTCTTCATCACCTCCACTTATTGAGGTAGCGGAGTTACCTTCTCCTCTTTTGGAGACCCAAATATAAGAAGCAACCATTTTTCCTCCTCCACTTATATAGGTAGTGGATCCATCAACCCCTCCTTCAACTGACATAGTAAAATAAACACCCAATTTACCTTCTCACTCAATTATTGAGCAATTTATTTCCCCTTTGGAGATCATTCCCAAAGAAGAATCCATCATGTCTACACCTCCCATAGATGAGTCACCCATCCAAACCTTACATCATTTTATTAAGGAAATAAATGAGGTCACCATTCCCCTTTCTCAAACTATGGGCTTATATTTAAGTCCACTGTCTAGGAAACAAAACCAGTCTACAAACCATTCTTTAGGTTAGTGTAAAAATTAGAATATCTTAAAACTTGAAATGGATTGATCCACCTTTTGGTAGCAATTGGGGATCCCTTACATCACCAAGAAAGAACCTCTAACTACACCTTTAGCAAACTGACCCACCACTCCTATTATCCAAACCCTTATTCTACCAACCAAACTGATAAATATCTCTACCAACCCAAAAATTTCTCAACCATTGAATGCACCTAAACTCCAAAAAACCAAATCAACCTCTCCAACCAAATTGACCAAACTAATAAAAAACCTTGGCACCTTATTTACATAGAGCCTTAATCACCCATCTATGAAAGTATAACTTACCTCACCAAACCCAACAACCAAACATAAACCTTAATCAACCAAGGAAGTAAAGCCACCAAAGGGCTAGAGGGATAAATTCCTAATTCCTTTAACCTTTCCCTCTATCTTGGGGCCTCATCCCTCGACTTAGATTAGGATGATTATTGTCTTAACCAAAATCCAACCACCACTATTGGTTACACCATGACACTTACTTTCAGAAACACCTATCTTCACCAAGCCATCAATAACCAAACTACCTACCCTAAAACCTCTTACCTCTAAAGTATCAATCTCCACCTTACCAAAACTAAAACCATCAACCAAGAACACTACCTTGCCCAAACCTCCCACTTCCAATCCCACTACCAAAAAGACTTCCATCTCACCAACCAAGACCAAATCCTCTAAAACCTCTCCACCTTTATTTAAATACTACTCAACTATTTTATAAAGGTTATTACAAGATTATTACTTGACCTTACCCCCTATCAGGCCATTTGACCCTCTTGGTCCAAAACCAGTTTGGTATAATGATCACCAAGTGTGCTCTTATCATAGGACACTAGACCACAACATAGAGAACTATAAAGATATCTAAACCACTATCCATCAGCTCTATGATGTATATGATATATTAATAGAGGAACCTCCCATGAGCCTACTACCAATCCAACCAACAATAACCACTACCCAATAGCTACCCATTTTCCCACTCTCATTTTAGATTGATGAGGAACCAAACCCATATCTTACCCCATATCTTCCATCTATCCATACTATCTATGTGGTCACATGCTCATATTCTCAATATAAGGATAAGGAGAAGGCTAAAGTATTCATTACATAGACATACCCATCTTCCATCTCACCAACCAAGACCAAATCCTCTAAAACCTCTCTACATTTATCTAAATCCTACTCGACTATTTACCAAAGATTATTGTAAGCTTTTTGCTTGACCTTACTTGCTATCAGGCCATTCGACCCTCTTAGTCAAAAACTAGTTTGGTATAATGACCACAAAGTGTGTTCTTATCATAGGACACCAAGCCATGACACAAATATTTGCAAAGTTATCCAAACCATTATCTATCATCTCTATGATGTGGATGATCTATTAATAGAGAAACCTCTCGTGATCCCACTAGAAATCCAACCAATAACAACCACTACCCAACACCTGCCTATTCCCCCACTTTCATATTAGAGTAATGAGGAACCAAACCCATCTCCTACCCCAACTCTTCCCTTCACACATATTATCCATGTGGTCACACACTCACATGCTCAATAAAAGGATAAGAGGAAGGCCAAAGTGTCAATTCCGTGGAAATACCCATCTTCTACCTCCCACCCAAACCAATATCAAACAGATTCACCTTCAACAAAACCCAAGATATATATCTTGGGTACCACCCAATCTAACCCCTCTAAATCCATTAGGAGAGTGGTGCTCAAACAACTTCACCAGACCCCATCAAATATGAGCTTATATGAGTTGATTAATACTTCACCTCATCATCACCAAGCAATGATCGAGGGATTATAGTTAGTAGAGGTCTAACCTAAAGACCCTCAACCTTTAGTAGCCTTTGTTATCACCCTCCAAATTTCCAACCTTGTCACCATCAAGGATTCAAAAATACCTCCTATACATCCTAATGACCTAGATCCCCATCTCTTTATTACTAATTACATTAACCAAACCCACATCAAATAGGTCATGATTGATGGGGGAGTTAGTATTAATATCATCTCCTCCCATGCCTATACACAACTTAACCTATCAAATAATGTCATGTCTAAAACCCTAGCCATTGTTTGATCTTTCAATGACACCATGGCCACTACCCTAGGAAATATTGTCCTTCATATCCATTTAGGACCCCACACCCTCCCCAAACATTTCTATGTAGTGGAAGGTGAATTATAATACAATGTTTTGCTAGGATGACCTTAGATCCACTCCATGGATTGTGTCCCCTCTAGCCTTCATCATTGCATTAAATTTGAGCATGAAGGTTAGGTTGTTACTATACAAGTAGACCCATGTCCCTTTTCATCATGCAACATGACTTATCAACCCAATGATGTCCTCTTAACTCCATCTAACACACCCTCCTCAGCCAAAGATAAGACCTCAACCATAAAAGAGGGAGTCATAGATTCTTCTACCAATGAGGAATAAACTATCTCATCCATCCCCTCTGATTTGATCCACACCTTAAACCACTTGGAATCCACATTTCAACATCTTTTACTAGGGGAATATCACCTCCTCACCCTTAATACTTTCCCTACTCCCCAAGAGTATATGAAACTTGACCACCAACCCAAATATGACCCTTATGTCAAAACCATTATTCCCTTTTTACCTTCACACTATCAAACCCATTTCATCTATGTGGGACTTGACAGACCACTTAACGCTTCTACTACCTCTTCTTCACCTCCAACATTCACCTCCAACTTCTCATATCTAAACAAACTAAGTTTTGCCAAGACATACCTCCACAAGTGTGCTTGGAAAGGATTTGGTCTTAAATGATATGAGCATGGCCCACATGATTTGATTTCTATTGAGACCAAAAAGCTTTATGAGAAACATAAGCTCTATTTCATTCTACCCAACAAAAAGTAAACCAAACCACCTACCATCACCATTGTTGAGGAGGACATCCCTTCCTCAACAACTTCTCCTCCACCTATGTGAGAGGATGATGACATCATCCCACCTAATTTTTTTCATCACCATGATCAACTATCTACCCATGACTTATTACAAAGATGGGGAAACCATAAACATCCATTTGACCCATCTTGAGATGATATGAGATGACTCTCATATCATCAATATTGTTCAGTATCAGGATGATGATTCCATTCTCACCTACCTTGGTGCCTCTAATTCTTCCATCCATAAATCCCTTCCTCCTAAGACTTTGACCATGTTGAATTAATCCACCATGGATATCAACTGGGGCACTCTAAACAACTCCCATATTGTCAAAATTGGCTAATCATTAAATTTTGAGGAACTTTGAAGCTTCCCTTATTTCCTCCAAGATTGTAGCATAGAATTTTCTTGGTTTTATAGAAATTTCTAGGAATTGACCCTATCAGTACCATCCACAACATAATTACAAACTATGATTCCAATCCCATCAAGTAAAAACTTTGGCACATGCACCCTTGCATATCCCTTCTTATCAAAGAAGAGATTTAAAGTATCCTATCTATAAATTTCATTTAACCCATTAACTATCCCCAATTGGTTTCAAATGTTTTATCTATCACCAAATACATAGGGGGACTATGCATTTATGTGTACTTTCATGACCTCAACCTTGCTTGCCCAAAAGGTGACTTCCCTCTACCAAGCATTACCCTTGAAGATCAACACAAAACTACCTTTATAACCCAATATGGGACCTTCTACTATAGATTCATGCCTTTTGGATTAAATAACACTAGTAAAACATACCAACATGCCATGACCTACATCTTCCATGACCTTATTCATAAAATTGCTAAAGACTATGTAGATGACCTTCATGGGAAATCTAAGTATCATAAGGACCATTTGGCCATTCTCAAGATTATCTTTGAGCACCTCATCCATTACCACATCTACCTTAACCCCAACAAGTGCAATTTTAGGGTCTTATCATGAAATATCCTTGGCTTTATCATTTCCCTTTGGGAGATTGAAGTTGATCCTACCAAAATCAAAGCAATCATTGATATGATTCTTCTAATCAACCTCAAGTAACTTCATAGTTTACAATGGAAGCTCCAATCCATCTGTTGCTTTATCTCCCAACTTTTGTATCAATGCCAACCCTTCCACCACCTTCTGAAGAAGGATGTGTCTTTCAAGTGGAATAGTGACTATCAAAAGGCCTTTGATTCACTCAAAAATTAGTTTTTATCTCTACCTTTCCTCACCCCTCCCAAGGATGACCAAAAATTTTACCTTTATATCTCTATCACTAACCACTCCCTAGGGGAAATTCTTTCTCATCGAGATGAAAAACACAAAGAGCGAGCCATCTACTACATTAACTACATGCTTATAGAGTATGAGACTTAGTACACCCACACTGAGAAACTTTGATTAGCTTTAATCTTTGTGGCCTCCAAAATTCACCACTACCTTCTTAATCATAAAACCTATGTCATAACCAATACTAACCCACTCAAGTACATGCACTCCAATCCATACCAAAACCATAGTACAACCAAGAGACACATTTTCATAGTAGAGTTTGACCTTAAGTTCCTTCATTAAAAGTCAATTAAAGGGCAAGTCATTTTTGGATAATTGACTAAAGCACTATTAGAAAACATCCAACCTCCTCCTCTTATGTTCCTTGATGAGTCCATTATGACCCTCTCTCAAGTATACTTCACATATCAAGTTACTATGTTATTTAATGGATCAAAATGTTATATAATAATGTATATGAATAAAAATTTGAGTTAAAACTAAGTATCTACTTAGGGGGATGGGGCATGCTGTCCACCATGGCACCCAAGTGGAAAATGGAGATGCATGAGGTCCTTCATGTCATCTAAACTTGGAGTATGTAACAATCAAGAAACAAGTGTCATTTCCATGACACATACATATGACACACATGAGGCACACAAAGTAGGCCAACTAGCCACATAACAAAGGACATGGTTACGTGTCACTGAATCTAAGAAAGCAAGTCATATAAGCACATGTTTAAATGTAAAAATACATAAATATCAATAAATTTGCCTTAGATCCACATGTAAGGACATTTCCAAATGTTCACATACATAATCAAGAAGTCACACACAAGGACATAGGCACATGTCCAAAGAATACATATTGTGAAAAGAAGTGGTGTAGAGCCATAGAGCAATGGCATATTCAAATGCCATCAAATATAAAAAGAATAGAGACAATAAAATATAAACCAATAAATATATAAATGAAATTATGCATCAACAAGTAATATAAAGCTCTGTAAAAGCTAAGATGTATATATGTTGAGTCTAAAGAAGTAGTAGCTGATAAAAAATATGAGTAATTAAAGCATGATCAATATCAAGATATAACAATGCTAAATCAATGATTTAGAGTTTATAAATATGTAACTTGGTAATCTAAACTATGTATAATATGCCCTAAAATGGTTTAATGTGTCAAATAAAGAACCCATGTATCATTATATGTACCCCCAATGGATATATAGTAGAAAATATGGATCGATGTAATGGACTTAAATCTTGTAGCAATCTAAAAATACTCAATAAGAATAAGTGAATCATACATGTATGATAAAACCAACTATACTAAGATAGATATCATATGTAGTGTTTGGAAAATATAAGATATGTAAACATGACAATGCATAGAATCTAAATTTTATGTTTTTTGCATAAATATTTAAATGTTTTTTGTGTTTTTTAAATACTTTATTTCTTTTTTATTTTTTGGATATGAGTTATGTAAATTCAACATAAAAATGAAATTATATATGAGTAATAAATAATGAAAGTATTTACACAAAGGGAGTAACAATACTAGCCAATGGGTCTCTTAGGAGACTCACTATCAATGTGGCCTATGTCAAATAAATTAACAGTGATCATGTGTGTTATATGAAAAGGTAATTGTGGTCTCAAAACCTATTTTACTAAGAGATATGTTTTTGGAATTACCTATAAAGTAGTGATAAGAATATGTGAAAGTGAATGTGGTGTCTTGTGAACTATATGGGTCTTAGTGACCCATTTGGTAGAAGATGTTGTAGCTATCATAGGTGGCTTATGATAAGAAATTTAAGAACTCAATAATACTAATCTTAGAATAAAATGAGTATGGGAGTTATAAAATATACAACATATCTCTAATTTAGGGCTCTCTCTAATAATGATATTTATGGGAGAGTATTCATAAATGGAAACATTGTAGGAGTAGACCTCTCCTGAACTAGTGGATCCATTGAACTCTATTGTATACTGATAGGAAATATGGTTAGAGTTATAATTGGTAACTAAGATATTATTGGTAACTATGATATAACTACCTGTGGGACAAGTAGAGATACTCATATGAAATAACCTCAACTTTTATCACTTGATTTGTATGTATATATTTAAGGCATCTATGTATGGTGGATGGGATGGATCCTAAATATTATATTCATGACTTACCTAATAACATGTAAAATATGCCTATAATAGGTTCTACTAAGAATCTAGTGACCACATGTGCTATTCCAACCTTAGTGGAAGTATAATCTCCTTGATGGGGATATAAACATGGCCATTGAAACCATGAATAATTATGTATGTAGGAGATATATCCTTCTCTCAATAACCAAAAATTTGTATAAGTGTGATATTTCACTTTTTAATACTTGAGCCATTATCAACTATAACACTCTGAATAGAATGATAATCTATGTAAGCTCATACAAAGAGTGCATATAAATTTGAATCATCATCGACAATCTTATACACTAATAAAGTGATGAGTGGCCTAGTTAGTATTGTATTATGAAACACACTAATAATATTGTGTATGGGGCGTGCATCCTCTATAGTAGTGTGATATGATGTTCATGGTGGACGTGCCAGATACGTGTAGTGAACACCTAAAGTGCCCCTACCTCATTTGATGTATGATTTTGAAATATATATGAGAATATTTTCAATGCCTTATCTTCCATTTGTTAAACTTTGGGTGCCTCTATGAGTGTGGGCACATCAATTATGTTTTCACATTTGGATGAATTTATTTTTCTCTTTCTAATTTTTTTTCTTTTTTTATATTTTTTATTTTTGGCATCTCAATTATAAAAGGGTTAAAGATGCATGATGCTTACCACTATTGATCTTTCAGGTATGCATTCTAGAGATGTCTTCAATAACTTAATTTATTTCTATGTTGGCCTCTTCCAAGTTTACCAAGATATTGTCATAGCCCATATGATAGAGGGTGTTGTTAGATAGGGTGAAGAAAAAAGTATGTTGGATGAAGGATGTATGTTGAGTGCATGAAGGATTTGAATAGATGGAATTTTAGTGGGGATAAGTATATGGGTCATGATGTAAAGGGTGAATGGGACCAAAAATATCATGTTCAGCAATACTGAGAGTAACTACAAGTTAGATGAATTGAGAATTCAATTCTTATTCAATGATATCTTCAATTTGTGATGCAGATGCATCTTGCAACTATGCTAATGCAGATGATATATTAATTTTTTCACCAATTGATGTCATAGAAAGTTTTTCACCAAAGGATTCTTCTTTATTGTTTTTATTGGGATTAAGATTTGAATTGTCCAATAGTGCCTCAAAGAGGGTTTCACTAAGGGACTCATATTCTTGATTTTATATATTTTGATTTGGATTTTGACTACAGTTTATATTTTGATCATTTGATAGTGCCTTAAAAATGTTTTCACTATGGGGTGTGGATTTTAGATTTGGACTTTAGGATTTATTTTGATTGATGTATACTTGTTGTTCTTCAGAATATTCAAATGTTTCTTGATGTTCTTTTGGTAGGAGACCAGCTAGGAAGTCTGCTATTATTTTATCATCATAGAATGAAGTTAACTATAAGTAATATCATTGTTACCAATCAAAAGATGCAGGATACTAAATTTCAAGATGGAAGGTAAGAATGGTGAGGTTGATGAAATGAGTGATGGCAGCAAAGTCTTTGGAGAAACTATGAATGAATCTTATTTCAATTATGCATAAAGTTACCTTGTAAACCACAAAATCATCACTAACATCTTTAAATTAACTTTAAAATGATTTGTATCTAATTTTATAGTGTATAGAATTTACTTCAAAATGGATGGGTTTTATAATTCCTTATGGATTGTTTTTTGCATATTATGGGATGATGGGAGATTCAATAGGTGATAAGGTTTTGGGTGTTTGGACAATGGGTAAAAGGCTATGTTGGCTGAAGGAGTTTTTATCCAAGATAGGATCTTGGTTAGAAATGGGGTCTTTTTCAAAAATGGGATCTTGATCAAAGATAGGTTTTTGGTCGAAGATAGGCTCTTCAATAAATATGGGCTCTTCATCAAAAACGGATGGTAAACCATGATTGTCAAATTTAGGTTGATCGACTATGGATTGGTTGAAAATAAATGCATGAATGACATATGAGTGGATAATTTTATGCATGAGACATTGTTTCATAGTGTTATTACCATTCTTTGCATTGGATTTCCAACAAAATTTGGAGTATTTTGAGAAACATGGTTTTTAATATAGCATAAACATAGTACCACCAATGATATTGAATAATCATGATGAATGTTGATTTTTTAAGCATGTTTAAACAAAATAAAAGAATAAATTATGTTATTACAAAGTACATCATGATATATTCATAACCATGCTATAAATGCATTGCACAAAATCATCTTTTTAACACACTAAAAATAATAAGTCAAAAGAAGTTTAATCAATGAAACGAAAAGAGTAATCTATGTGACTTAAAACACAAAAGAATAATTAATGATTGAAATAAATAAAAATTAAATGATTATTCTAAGTGATTCATGCAATAAAATATATTCTGAATGATTGAAATAAAATGATAATGTTTCATTGACATGACATACACATAAAGAAACAAAGAGTAATATAAGATTTTAGAATACATGTGATAAAAGACAAAAGAGTAACCATTTGAAATGGTTAGAGATAAAAATGAAGTAAAAGAACCAACTTAATAGATAAATATAAATAAAAAAGATAAAAAAAGACCAAGTAAATGGCTAGGGATAGAAAAGTAAACAAGATAACAAATAAAACAATCACATACATAAATTGGAAAAGTTTAGAAAATGACTTTAAACAAGGTCAAGACTAAACAAAGATGAAGTAATTATAGCCAAGAGCAAGGCTAAGAACTTAGCAAGTAAGGTACAAACCTAAGGAAAATCCAATCTAATACTAGGGGAAATGACTGATAGGGAAGGTGATGACCGAGTTGACCCTAGAGACCCCATGTCTCTAAGCACTACCTACATAATCCACCTAGACAATATCTATGGGTAAATATTAGGCCAAATGTAGTTTTCCCAATATGGTAAGTTATGAGAAAGTGGATGATTGATGAAGCAACATGAAGTGTTTATGATGAAAAGGATATATTAGTGACCCACCCAAGAATATGTGAATGACATGAAAGGTATACATTTTAAATTTGATGGTTTGGAATACATGGATTTCCTTTGGTTTTTTATGATGTTTTATTTTTTGTTGGTATTTTTATTGTTTTTCTTTATTTTTTATTTGGATTTTTGCATGTAATAACTTTTTTGTATGCTAAAATAAGGTGCAAGACATTTTCTATAATCATGAATAAGAATACAAGTTAAAAAAATCAATATCAACCTCAAACTATAGCATGTTATAGGATAAAAAGACTAACAGTGGACAAAGTGACACACTTGGAAATATACAATCGATGAATAAAATATGATGCCCCTAAGTAATAGGTGTAGTTATAGACAATGGTTTACACATGGTGCTAGAAAACTAGTTTTCACCATGGTACTTATCTAAAGTGCTAGTAAATTGGTTTTCACGTTTGGACAATCTATGTACACATGTTTTTATTTTTTTGTGTTTATTTTTGCTTTTCTATTTTTCTTTTTTAACATATATATATATATATATATATATATATATATATATATATGACCTTGGATATACCAATAACAACATATAGAACCAAATTTTAAGCATATATTTTTTTAAGGTGCATGTTATTCATAGGTTCATCAAGCTCCTCTCCATTTTCTGTCCTATTTATAAGATCCCAATCCATATTTGACAATAATAATGTGTATACCTAACCAATTAGGCTCAAATTTTCCATTCTCTCTTTTAGCATTAGTGTTTTGTTGATTTTCCTTTAGAACAAGATTTTTGATTTCAAACTACCTAGATTTAATTCATTTGGTATAGCTACAATGAAGGTGATTATGGTAAACTTATAGGTGGTTTAAATCATTGAGTCATTTCTCATCCAAGAGGTCAATCAAGTTCATCTATATGTGATGTTCGATATGATTCCTCATTTATGATTTGTTGTAAAGATATTCACAAAGATGTAATCTCAACCTTAATAGGTAAAATAGACTCACTACCATAAGCAAAGGAATAAGGGGTTGCCCCCATGGGTGTGTGGATACTAGTGTGATATGACCAAAGGGAAAGATATAATTGGGTATGCCAGTCACAATGAAGTTCATTGATAGTTCTCTTGAGAATGCATAGAATGTTTTTATTTGTTATCTCAGCTTGGTCATTGCCTTGTAGGTAATAAGGAGTGGACCATCTATGATTGATATGGTAGGTATGGAAAAGAGTTTTAACATCTTTATTTTTGAAGTATTTTCCATTGTCAAAAATGAGAGTGGAGGGAATACGAAAATGATAGATAATGTGGTTAAGGATAAACTTAGAAATTTGCTTTATAGTTACATAAGTAAGTGGCATTACTTCTACCCACTTGGTAAAATACTCAGTGGTAGTTATATTGTGCTTATGCCCATAAAACAAACTATGATTTATTTTCCAGATGAGGTTTAACCCCCATATGGATAATAGCCAAGGTGTTGTGATGGTTGTAAGGTTTGTAAAGGACTACCGATAATATCTCCATGCTTTTGATAAGGTATACACTTTTTGACATAGGTGCATGAATTAGATTCTATTGTGGTCCAATAATAACCAACTCAGAGAAGATATTTTGCAAGGACCATGCCACTTGAATGTGCTTTAAAAATTACTTCATGAACTTCTCAAATAGATGAATCAGATTCTTTAGAATTTAAACACATAGAAGGGTTCCATCATAGCCACAATGATATAGGGTATTACCAAGGCTTGTATAATAGGATGTTCTTTGGATAAAGGATTTATGTTGGTTAGAGGATAGATCAGATGGAATTATATGGTTATGAAGGTATGTATAGATATTAGAGTACCATGGAGAAGTGGGACCAACCACCTCAAAAACCATTTCTAATTTCAATGTATCATAAGTAGGCAGTCTTAAGTACTCAACCAAAAAAGTTATTATGCTTTGTCCTTAAGTCAAGTAAGTATCCTATTGTTTATGTAGCATTTACTTCCTGATTGTTGATTTGAGGCACTTGTTTAAATTGGATGTATGCAAAAAAAATCAACCTATCCACCATTTATTTGTAAGGTATTAGCTTATCATCATCTGCTTGGAATTCATTAGTTACCTAATTGATGATGATCTTAGAGTCACCAAAAACAAGGAGATATTGGATTCCCTACTAAAATGTCATATTGAGGCCTATTATGAGACTTTCATATTTTGCTATGTTATTTTTACATAAGAATTCAATATAGAATGTCTTAGGAATATAAACCCCATCAGGTGCTACCAACAAGATTCTTGCTCTAAGCCATTATTTGTAAAATAGACATCAAATAAAAGTTTCCAAAGTAGAGTTTCATCTATAAACATAATTTCATCATTTGATAATTTTGTAATGAGAGGTGCCTTACCATGGAGTGGTGCTTCTGCTAATACATCTACTAAAACTTGATCTTTGATTGCCTTTTGATTAACATATTCTAAATCAAACTCACTAAGTAACATAACCCACTTATCCATCCTTCTTATTATATTTGTTTTGGATAGGATATATTTAAGAGGGTCAATTTTAGAGATGACTTTTATTTGATTGTTAAGAATGTAATGCTATATTTTTTGGGAAGTAAAAATAACTATAAGATAATATTTTTCTATTTGAGAGTAATTTAATTCATAAGATATCAATGTTATACTCAATTAGTATATCATTCTTTATTTTCCATTAACATCAAGTTATGCTAGCAATGCTCCAAGGTCATATTGAGTAGCAGAGATATACAACAACAAAAAGGTTTACATGCAACTAGTGACATGAATACTGGTGGATTGGAAACATATTTCTTGATATTATCAAATACATTTTTGCAATATTCTATCTAGGTAAAATCTATATCCTTTTTCAACAAAAATGTGAATGGGTGATAGATATTTTTAAGCTGAGAAATAAATATTTTGATGGCTTGTATGTTTCCTTGTAAGCTTTTGAGATATTTAATATTTTTAGGTGGTGGCATATCTATGATAGTTGAAAATTTTTAAGGATCAACTTCAATGCCATGTTATAAAACAATAAATCCTATAAAATTTCTTGATGTAACATCAAACAAACATTTTTAGGATTTAACCTCATTCTATATTCTCATATTTGCTCAAAGATATGGTGAAGCACCTAAGGATGATCTAATATAGATTTAGATTTAGCCAAAATGTCATCCACATAATCCTTCATAATATCATTAAGCATGTCATGAAATTTAATGGTCATTTCCCATTGATATATTTCTCCAACATTTTTTAACCCAATTGGCATTTCCTGATAGCATAATGTCCCCTATGGAGTTGTAAAGGATATTTTATGTTGATCTTCTTCAATAATTTTGATCTAATTATAGCCTAAAAATCCATCCATTAAAGATAGCATTTCATGGCCTACATTGGAATCAATGATCATATCTATGTTAAGTAATGGAAAGTCATATTTTGGGCATGATTTATTGATATGATGGAATTCCATGAGTACTCTAACCTCCTCAAGTTTCTTAGACACTAAATATTTGATATCTAATCTAAATAGTTTATGGGGTGTGTAATACCTATAGCCAACTATCTCTTTAGTTCTTCTTTTACTAGCAGTGTTATTTTGGGATGCATTTTTTTGAGTTTTACTTTACTATCTTTGTATCTAGATGCACCATAAGATGGTGAACTATGAACTATGGATCTAACCCTAGAATATCCACATAAGACAATGCAAATACATCAAAAAAATCATGAAGCAATAGTGTAAATATATCTCTTTCTTCTAGACTGAGTGATATAACAAGCTTTACAATCTTTGGATCAACTTTAGTGTCGATGTTTATAGGAATGGTTTCTTCAATAAGTAGACTTGATTCATTTTTATAAGTTGAGGGTGGTCTAGGAAGATGAAAATCTTCTTCAACCTCTTCTTTTTTTTATTTTGATGTAGAAATGATAGACATAGTTTTTATTCCCCAAAATATGTATAATATGTTAGTTGTATTAGAAAACCTTTCTTATGATCACCTACAAGAATTTGATCTCTAATCCTTAAGAATTTAGATATAGCTTAATCATTTTGAAAATAATTGAGTTATGGTGTATAGTGTTCGTCCCATTGTATTAGATAAGGATATGCAAGGTCAAGTGTTAGAATGGCATTTTCATGGAAAAGATTGGTAAAGGCTAGACCTTCAAAGTGACTAATGATGAAACATGTCTCACTATCTGATGAATCATCTTCTAAATCACTAGAAAAGTCACTTTAGGAAATTTTTAGAGGCACATTATTTGGGTTAAGTCTTATACTATTCTTATTTTTATTGGCTTTTAGTGTTACTAGTTCAATAGCACCTTGTTCATAGAGACCAAGGCCTTTGCCCTTGTAATTCATTATTTCGCGCATGATGGATTTTACAATGGGGTATCTATTAGCAGAAAATCAAGTAGATAAATCATTAGAGTAAAACTAGGAGGAATTTGAATCATTAATATATTCATTATAAAGGATCCATCCCTCATGAAATTGTGTCTAGCCAAGCCTTTTAACCATTATTTTATCCTTTATATGGTTTGGCTTGCCATATTCATTAGGATTGGCATGTATTGTGCTTATATAAAAATATTTAATAATTTACTCGTTCATGCCTTGATCAATGATTTTAAAATGGGAATAAGTATAAGATGATGGTTTGTTAGATGATGGATTGGATGTTTTCTCAATAAATGGATTATTGGAAGCTTACTCAATGGATGGACTTTAGGAATCTTCCTCAATGGGTGGTGAATTGGTTAATGTTTTTTCAATAGATACAGATGGATTTGGATTATTAATCTAACTACCAAGGAGAGGTGTTTGAAATAAATTCTCAAGATTGACATAGTTTTAAAATAAAGGGTAATCCTCAGTAGGGGTAAAATTATCTTCTATGATTGGTAGATATTTGGATTTTTGATATTTACCTTCCAAAAGTTTACAATATTGGAAGGGATAAGGATCCCCTTGAATAGTTAATTCCATTCCTACATGGAAAAATTTCAAAAACTGATGGAGGGTAAATGGTATGGTATTCATGAAATGAATCCATGGGCATCCAAAAAGTATATTATATGATAAATCATGATCAGGAACATGAATAAGTGTTTCTTTAATGATAGACCCTACCATAAAAGGAAGATGGATTATGTCGATAGACTAACACTCATTAATATAATATGCCTTTATTGTTATCATATTTGCCTCTAGTGTTGTACTAGATATCCAAGATGTTTTATGAGTCTTAGTGTGCATAGATTAAGGGCTGAACCATTATCTATAATAACCCTTTTTACCTTATGCCTAGAAATAGTAACCTTTATATACAATGGGAGGTTATGCACTAAACCTAAAGGAGAAACATCAAAGTGATCAAATGTTAGTTAGTTATTTATTGACAAATAACCTATTAATTCTTATAATTTTGTGGGATCAATGTTCTGAGTAACATTAGACTCCTAAAGGACTTTATACAAAATATATTTATACACAGGGGAAGTCTTGAGAAGGTTTATAATGGATATATTGGTTGGTGTTTTCTCAAGGTGATCTATAATGTTGTACTTACATTCAACATTAGATGGAAAGGCACTTGGTAAGATGAGCTTTGTGCATCTTGTATTAACAACACATTAATATTTTGGCAAAGTGATAATGTTAAAATTTTTATGTTCCACATCAATTCTATTGATTATGGAATCAAATAGATGACTAGCTTAGTTGACATTTCTTGATTATAGTTGGTCTTGTTTTTGTTTACCATTAATTTTCTCATGATTAGGGAATAGGTCTTGGTATATCCCTAATTTCTAGTTGTTAGATTGTTTTAATGATGAGTTTTATATGGATGTGTCACCCTTATACATAAGATCTTGAACATAATGTTTTAAGCACATGCATTGGTTTGTTGAATGGCCTCTTATCCAATGGTGTTCATGGTATTTATCTTATTTGTACCAATCAGGTTTTGGAACATTTTCTTCAAAATAATTTGTGTTTGGCCACACAATAATGTTTACATGGGATAAATTTTAGAAAATATTTTTGTAAGTGTCACCAAATTAAGTAAAGTTATGTTTTGGTCTTCCTTATTTTGGTTGCCTACCAAGTATTGTGATGTTGTGAGTTGATTAGTTATATGTTTGGGTTTGTGGTTTTTAAATCTATTTCACATCTATTACACCATCCCCAAAAATATTTTTATTTTTTAAAATAATTTGGGTTTATCTATTGGTTTGGATGAATTATTATTGTCTAGTTTGAAGATTTTAATTATACCCCTATTGATCAAAGTTCTTTCCACCTGAATCCCTTTTGTGATAATCTCATCAAAATATCATGGGAAAAGATGTAGTAAGTGATGTCCGAAATCTAAATTTAAGTAGTTCATAAAAATTTCCACCAACTTTATTTCTAGAAATGACCATGAAAAGCAACTTGTCATTGCCCTCCATCTTTGAAGGAAAGAGGTAAAAAAATTTCCATTTCATTATTTGGTATTATGCAAGTCTAGGGTGGTCAAGTCTTTATCAATATTTTAAGAGAAGTGATGGATAAACTTTTCAAATAGGTCTTAAAAAGTGAAGATAGTTACTTTTGAGAGTCTTAAGAACCATTCAAGGGTCTAGCTTGTAAAGCTTCATGGAAATAGATGCAACGTAAATTTGTTGTTATAAGCAATATTTGCACATGCATAATAAAATCTCATTAAATATTCCTTGGGATATCCTTTACCTATGTACTTATCAAATTTGGGGAGCTCAAAATCTTTGGGAAATGGTGTAGTCATTTTGATCACATCATAGGAATATGAAAAAATCTCTTGAAACATAAATTGCTTTTGTCAGTTATAGGAGCCATTTTGAAATCCTTGGACTCTATCCTTTATATTTTGAAATTATTTCATGAGAAAGGAGATAGTTGGTCTATTTGAATATCAACACTAGAAATTTGATTTATAAATCAATTTTTTTGTTGGGGTATGCTTGAAAAATTGTTCGGAATCTAATTTTTATAGTTAAGGTTTTGAGGTTAGGAAAAAGTATTAGGGTTATTCAAGGTTTTGATTAGTACTAAAAATTCAGTTGATTTGAATTTGGGTTAAAACCAAAATTATTTTGGGTTGGTTTTGGATTTTGGTTAGATCTAAGATTAGGATTTTGTCGAAAATTGAGCTTGTTTGGTTTAGATTTGGGTTAAAGTTTGGGTTGTTTGATATGTTAGCGTAAAATTTTCATGGGATTGGAATTGGTATTTTTATCAAAGCTTGTTTGGCTAAACACATTTGGATTATTTTATTGAGGAATGTTAGGATTTGAACTAAATTATTTGAAACCTAAGTTTGGGTTATTTATGTTGGGATTATTAAGGTTAAGATTAGCATTGGATTGCATTTGGTTTTGGCTTGAATTTGCATTGGTATTTGGGGTGGATTTAAATGAAAGAACTAGATTAGAACTATATTGGTTTTGAGTTAGATTGGGATTTGGAGGAACTAGTCCTAATAACAATTAATTTGATACATTTGGATTTATACTTAGATTGTTGAATGTGTGTGAAGCAACATTCAAACTAGGATTTGGTACTTGATTGGGAAAACTAGAATATGTATTCAAATTTTGGTTAGTATTGGATAAGAAGGGTAAGTTTTGAAAACTTTGATTTGGATTGATTGGTGAGTTTGAATAAATATTCTCACTTGGATTGATTTTATCATAACCTTGTAAATTTGGATGCATACCTAAATTTGGCATAATCAAATTTTGGTTGTTTGGACTCGAATTAGATGGGAGACCCATGTTCAATTTGGAATGATTTAGATGTATGATGGGCAAACTTGAAGTAGGATTCAAGTTTTGGTTAGTGGGTTGTAATATTGATGAGTTTAAAGTCATATGCAAACTTAGATTGTTTAGATAGTGTTGTAAACTTGTATTTACATTAATGGTAGGATAGCCAAAGGGATTATTTGATTGGTGAGATTCAAATTTTAGAATCTCTTGCCGTTCTTGATTTTCATATATTTTTTTAGGAAAACCATGGCTATCTTGGGATGACCCTTCACATGAAATTATTTTCCCTTTATCTTGAGAGACTTGGGGATGAGATTGTGAAGAAGGAATGAGAGAATACTACACTTCAAATATCCTTGTGGTTTTTTTAAATTAACATTGGAATAAGAAAACTCTTTTATTGTAATGAGATATTGCAGGTTATGTACATCAAAATTAGATGCTAACTTAGCACCAAATCCCAAGACTCGAAGCAATACTTAATTTTTATTGGACATGATATATTCATCTAAGAAATGTGGAGGTTGGGTAGCTTTGGTGATTCCTTCATCTTGATAATCCCCTCCCTCCTCCTCTTCATGTTTAGTTATTTCATGTATTTTGACATGATGCTCTTGACTAAGAAACTAAAAGGGGTCATTATCAAAAGGATTTTCTCTTACTAGAGGAAGATTAAACATAGCCGTTTGATGTGTAATATGAATGGTTTGGAAAGAAAAAATAAAATACTTGAATAAAAAGGATGATCTAAACTAATAATATGAACCAAAGATTTGACTAAAAAAATTAAATTTTTGAACCAATTATTTTAAGGATGTGACTTTAAAAGAATTAATTTTCAAATATGGATATTTTAGCACGTGGTAATCACAAAGAAACAAAAAATAATTTTAATCTAAATAAACAATCAATTTTACATAAAGGGTGAAAACTAGGATGAAAGGTCATGAACAACTTTTGGGCTTTATGTTATCACTCACTCTTCCAAGATCTCAACTATGGCCTAATATTTTGAGGCACTAACCATGGAGAATTATGTCATTCCCATGGCCCATTTAGTCATGTTTTGAGGGTGTGTGGAAAGTTACTTCTTAGTGCTAATAACTAATCGATGCACCAAAGTTGAATGACAAAAAGGTTATCCTAGGCTTAAGGTTTATACAAGCTTATCTAGGGGGAAACCCATGAAATAAATTGATAAATAAGATGCACAATATTGGGTATTATCTAAAAGTTCCCAACATATTTGTAGGGGTCTCAGTGTGTTCATAATTAGTAATATCAAATTTTGAGTTAGATATTGAAACCCTAGGTATTGGAGCATGAAATCTCCTCACATCATGGTGTACTTAAAATTCACAAACACTTAATCAATTTAAATATTTGGGTCTCAATTTAAATACCCCACTGGTAAATAAGGTTTGGCCTACTGTATGGTGGTGAAATAAATGATCAATAGAGCCCCTAAGAAAATAAAAGCAAAAGTAGATACCCATTTTTTATTTCTATGTTTTGTCACCAATGTAACACTATAAAAAGAGCATATGTAAGTATTAATTAGGTAACATAGATAATTGTGAGAACATATTTGATTTCTAGGTATTATTACCAAAGTAATGTCAAGGAAAGAGCATACACAATTTTTTCAACCATAAATAAAATACTGAAATAAAAGTGATTTAATTACTAAGAAAATAAAAACAAAAAAATTAGTAACAAGAAAAAAATGGATTTTTATTGATTATTTTGTTGATCCACTTTAGCAAGCATCCTAAAAATAAGGTGTTAAATTTTTTTTTTGATAGAAATGAAATAACCTATAATGAAAAAGTGAAAAATCATGAAAAATAAGTAAAAAACTAGCCTCTGTTATAAAAACATTGTTACATAGTCAAGTTATAAAAGTGAAATTAAATTTAGATAATGTAGGAAAAACTTAGAAAGCAAAAAATATAAAATAGAAAGACCCATATTTATAGGATTATTTCACTACATATAACAATGATTTCACTATGAAACATGATGAATTCACTACTAACAGGAATGAATTTGATATGGGAAAAGATGAAATCACTGCACATAAAACCAATTTCACTACAGATGTTGATAATTTCATTGCAAAAATTAGTGATTTTGCTACAAAAAAGAGTGATTTCATTATTTTGGGATGAAAATTTTGGTAAAAAAACACCGTTTCTCGAAAAAAGAACAAAAAACACAAAAAATGTAGGGAAAAGAACAATTTCTTTGTTTAATCCTATAATTTCACAACTAAAGCCTCTGAATTTATTGTTACATAAAGAAACATACACAACCATATATAAAACCAATGAAAACAACATATAATCCATATTATAACTATAATAAAAAAAATTAAATGTAAAATGCAATCATAAACAACAAAAACTATAAGTCAAATGCTATCTAAGTAAAAAATATGAGGATAAAAGGATTAAAATATGTGGGAGAGGTCACATCAAGCATGCTAGAAATGTATGAAATAAATTTAGATACGAAAATAAAGTAAACTAATCCTTACCTAAGATAAAATTCAACACGCTAGAGTAAAAAATAAAGAAAACAATAATCAAAACATCACACTTTGAAGACAAGATTTATCCATTGTGATGTGTATCCGATTTGTTATTTCAAGTATGTGGTGCTCATTCCTCCAATGCAAAGAGAGAATGAGTAGTGTTTTGGTGAAAAAAGGGAGACTTTGATTTTCTTTGATTCACTTGTACTTATGACCCTAGATTTAAAAATATATGATGCACTTATGAGTATAATTTTGATGCTTTATTTTGATCCTTGAAAATGAAGATTTAGAAAAGGATCCAAAGGTGGATGATCATTTGGAATTTTTCAGTGCTCCAAATGATCAATGGTAGAGGATGAGTCCTGATCTATGAAGATGGATAAATTTTCAACCTGGTTGAGAAAAGAGTGGGGTTGGTTGGCTGACTCAACAAGACTTAGTCAATTTACTTAACAATTCAAGAGAGGAGTCATAAGAGGTGGAGAACTTTATGGATTTGTTTGGATGAGGGAGAAAAAGGTGGAAGAGATTTGAATAGGTGGAAAATCTAGATTTTAATATTTAAAATAAGGATTTAAGGGTTCATAATTGAATTATTCATTATGTTGAATTATTCAATTATTTGACTTTGGGAGGAAATGTGATTTATTAAATTAAGAATAATTATTAAATATATTAGGTACATTTTGACACTAAATGAAATTTAGGTGTCTATAATTTGCCTCTATAAAATCTTGTATCTTATGTTTTAATGTGATCTATCAGTTTATAATATGGCTTGTTGCCTTGTAATATTCATAGAATGCATTGGAATCATAGCTAATTGGAAGTGGTCATGTCATATCAACCTCTTTGATGGGAGGGAGAGATATGACATTACATTATAGGAGCTATTGTAAAACATGTGCTAGTGATTATATAAGGTTGGTGAAAACTCTCCATGGAGGAGTTGATAAAATGAGGTGAGGAGATGGATCAAAAGCTATGCTAACTATGTCCTTTGTATTACTCTTATTTTTAGTGGCCCTTACTTTCTATGAACGTTTAGTAGAACTCTTAGTATTTGATTCTGATCCACTTGTATATTTTAGTTTAGCCATAAAAAGAAGTTTGACTTCTCTTTATTTCACTATGTGGCATAAATCTATGAAGGAAGGAAACTTCTTGAACAATATGGATTCATGTAATTTTGGTAGTGGGATCTATTTAAATATGTTGTATAGCTTTTTGTCTATCATGGGGATAGTCAATTTGGGCACTATAATCTTATATTACAAGACATATTCTATAATAGGCTCATTAGATTTTTGCTTTAGTTGTACCACTTGATAATATGATATCTTATCACTAATGTAAATTAGGAAGTGTTCTAAAAACATATCTACAAATGAATTAAATTATTTATAGACTAATTTACTAGATCATAAAACCACTATAAGGCATAGTCCTTTATATTGCATGGAAATAACTTAGTGAGTATCCAATCATTTGACACATAGTCCAAACATGCTCTATTTAAATCTTATATATGGTGTTCTAGGTCACCCTTGCAATCATACAATTTAATATTAGGTTCCATGAATCCTAATAGAAAAGGATTTATTTCTATGTGATGTGACAAAGGTGTATGTAAAGGAACATAAAAATCCAAGGCATGTGATGGCCAAGTAGCTCCCTCCTCAAGATATAACACCTTATCCTATATATAATGAACCTCATTCATAAGGGATTATACATATGGAGAGGAGGAACTAACCATAGGATGTGTAGCTTCCACTAAAGGTTGTTGAGTTAAAATTGGTTGTTGTACAAGTTGAATTTCCCCCAATGTAGGTGTAATATTGTTGTTATCTGGAGGAGTATAAGATTGACCATTATTTAATTTTTTTATTTATTTCCATTATGGATTCTAAATAAATATCATGATTATGGGGCTATTATCATAGTCTATCTCTTAATCTTTATAGAATATCATCATTATTGACTATAAGATTTTCATTGAGTATCTTGATTCCCACAGTTTATATCATCTTGATCTTGATTGTATTCCTCACCTTGAAATGCATTATCATTTAATTCCACATAATCAAGGTGTGAAGGATCAATGATGGGAGTTTTAACTATTCCCTTGTCCATGGTATAAGCTCAAATGAAAGGAATCTGAGTATGCTCAATAGGATTTCCACTAAGCCTATAACTTCTTCTTAAGGGAATAGATATAACATTTTTAGATGGCATATAGTAAACAAAGTGAAATATGGATGCTAAAATAAAAAGTATAAAATTTTAGAATATTAACATAGCCAATGAAAATAGGAAAAACAAGGATACAAACCCTAGTAGCATCTAGGGTTAAGGTTTCAATAGTATTCGAAGTAAGTTGGGTTCACAAAATACTTTAACATTTTAGAACTTAGTCAATGTAAATCATATGTTGTTAAAGAGTTGAGTATAATAAATTAGGGTAGAAATATGTAATAAATCTAGCCAATGATCTAAATATAATTGAATTAATTTGACCTTTCTAAAAATAACAATAAATAATGTACATGAGAACTTAACTAGAAAAAGACAAAGACAAATGATATGGAGGATAAAACCTAAGGCAAAGGCTAATGTGAGTGTTATAAATAAGATCTAGGTGTTAAATACCCTTTCAAAAAATAGTTCCCTAATTGGACAATAGCACTATGTGGTGTTAGTGTCCTCTTTTTTATGTAGTGTCCTTTGTGTAGTACTATTTTGAATTTTTATGTGCACCTATGTCTAGGTCTATCAAGACTATTCTTAATTTCACAAGTTTTAGAACCCTATAAATGACCTATTTTGACTAATTTGATTAGTAAACCCTAATCTTCCATATTGTTAGGGAATTTTATTGATACAAGTAATAAAGTGTGTTTTTAGTAGGGTAGGGTGGGCATCCTCAACATCCTTCTATGATGAGAATTGCCTACATACCAATACTCAAAAGGGGGATCAAGTTTAATGTAGCTCTCTCCACCAAAGTGATGGTGCAAGTACAAATGAATCTTTTATGACTTCAGAGTTGAGTACATTGAATGTGATTGAGATTGTAAATCTAAGTAATCTAAGCTTAAGAATGTTATATATGGTTTTATGTATAAGTAGGGTAAAATAAGGATTGATAGCCTTAATTGTACACAACTTATTCTAAGTTTGTGTGTAATTTGTATCTCATGTACATCTAGTGGTTAGAGAGTTAAAATTCATGTATATAAATTATTTTTGTGCTTTTGTGGGTGTTAAAAGAGGTCTAGTACAATCCTAGGTGGTCTAATATTTGAAAATATATCCATTTATGGAAAAAAGAGTGAAAAGACAATAACAACAAAATTGGGACACTAGCGCCATGTGGTGAACTATCCCTATTATGGTGTTAGTGTCCAAATGGAAGAATCTAAAGCATAGAGGGCTAAGATGTAATAATGAGGGTATGTGACTACTTTAGTGGTGTCTAGGGACTCTTGTGGCTTGCACAAAGGCTAGATAAGTGTGAAAATAGGCCCTAAGGTAGGTTTAGGGCTAAGCTAGGGATAGGTGGTCTCAATTACCACTCTTAACACACAAGTGTCATTTTAAGGTGATTACATGTTCCCATTTTTTATATAAATTCAAAAAAGTGAAATGATTAGGGCAAAGGAAAAAGAAGCGCACCTAGACTTACCTAAGAGGTGAAACCTATGAATATGGATCTATGTATATGAATAATTCTCCATTGCATGTCTTGAAATTGAATTGTGTATAGATCAGTCCTTAAGAGATATTAAAAGCAAATACAAAACTAAGGAAAAAATTAAAACTAAGTAAAGAGATAAAACTAAGTAAAGGGGTAAGAGAGAGGAAATGAATGAATACACCTCATTAGATATATTAACCAATGCATAAACTTGGTGACAACATATATGTGTGTATTTATATACTAATCAATTTGTAAATAATTTGGACTAAGTTTATGTCTTGTTTAATCCCCATGTATGGGTGGCTCAAGAACTCAATCCTATTTTGACTCCATCATTGCCAACCCTTACTTGGTGGATCATGACCTTTTAATAGCCTGGATTGGACTGATGACATGTCTGACCCTCTCATGTAGGTGGCTTAAGAAATCAAGTACACTATGACTCCATAATTGCTTACCCTTGTGTAGTAAATGTATCTGAAACTAAAAGTACATGATGTAACTAAAAATGTCTAACTAGAGATATTATCTCTATGACTATTTGGGTATATTAGGCATCTATATGACACTCAATAATGCCAACCACTATAAATGGGGCAAGGCATGAATCTGGTGTGTAACCTAGAACATGGTGGATTATGTATACAACGTAGAGAATGACATGGATTTTATCATTCCATATGATCAACTAGTGTATAAGTGAACATATAGAAATAATTTGATGCACACATTCCCCCAAATCTAATATCTGAGCATTTGGATTCTAGAATGGTTTGTAATAATATGTATCTAAGTATCTAAACTAAAAATGGGAATGGTTGTGATGTGTATGATGCCCCCAATCTGAGAAAATAAGTATGAATCTAAGCTAAACTTAGCAAAACTACTAAATTTGTAACTAAACTTGTACAAACTTGGACTGTACCTATTATAATTTTTTGACCAATCTAAAATTCTATAAAAATGAGGCTACTTGACATTAGCACCATATATTGGATAGTAACACCATGTGGTGCTAGTGTCCCAATTTGGGTGTTAATGTCCTATTATTTTGATTTCTATGTAATTGTAACTGATATTAGTGTCATTATTTCCCCCTTTGATTATCTAAGTTTGTTTTTTTGTAATTTGAGCCTGTGTTGAAAATTATACTGTGAGTGCATTTTGATAGCTTGATCTCTATGACAAACCCAAGTGAATGCCCCCTCTTTTGAGGTGAGTTTTGAAACCTATGCAATAATTTCATCAAACTAAAAATTTATATAAAATGTGTATTAACCAGAGCATATATTGATATTTTGTAATAGTCTAATATAATGTTCATACACAACATCAAAATATGAGATAATCTGAGCATAAGTTTGTAATGTGTGATGTATTTTATGTCTAGCATTCACAAGGCTATCAAGATAGATATAAAAATGTATATGAACAAAAATTCTAAGTAAAAAATAAGTAACTACCTAACAATGATGGGTTTTGATGTCCATCATGGAACCCAAGTAGGAAGGGGAGATGCATGAGGTCTATCATGGCATCTAAAACTAGAGTGTGTAACAAGTAATAAGTGTCATGGCTATGACACATACAAGAAAGTATACATATGACACATATTAGGCATAAAAAGTACGCCAAGGGGACACAAAACAAGGGACATGGTTACATGTCAATAAATCTAAGAAAACAAATCATATAAGGACATGTTCAAATATCCACATACACAAATAGAAAACAAGTTAGCTTAGATCCACATGGAAGGATATGTCTAAATGTATGAATTCATAATTAGGAAGTCACAACCAAGGTCATGTGCACATGTCCAAAGCATACATATTTTGAAAATAAGTGGCATAGATCCATAGATAAATGGCATATTAAAATGACCTCAAATAGAAAAATCAAAAAGACACAATCAAGTCTAAAATAGGAAAGCTAGAAATGAAATTATGAATGAACATGTAATAAAAATTTGTGTAAGAGATAATATGTGTATATTTTTGGGTCATTTATGATCCACATAGTATTTAATTAGTTATTTTCTTAATTATTTTAGTTTATTATATTAATTTCTTTTTTGTTATTTGGGTTAGTTGAAACCCATAAGGTAGTTAGTCTAATTATAACTTCCTATGAAAGTTTTTTAATCTTTCACCTATGTTGTAAATCTCACCCAAGAATAATACATTTATACCTTTGATCATACATTATCAAAACTATATAATATAATCCTCTATTTTTATATGCATTGTTCGATCCCATAAAGTGGTATCAGAGCTTGGATATCTAAAGAGGAGGATTGAAGAATTTTTTGAAGCATTTGGAAAAAGTTTAAATTTTTTGCATGGCATGAAATTTTGAAGATTTTAATTTTGTATATACTCTCAAATCTATGTTATACACTTGTACAAATTATATAGCCTCAACTAGAAAGCATGTGCATTTGTTGGTTTGAAAGACTTGAATACTCAGTTATTTTTTGAATTATAAGTGAAAATTGAATGATTTTTTGATCCCACATAAGTATAAGACACCCAAACTATATAAATAAAATTAAAATAATAATAAATTTAATTTGGTTATGTGCATAGTGCCAAACAGTTCATCATTTTGGTCTTAGGAATGGCATTAACATTCTTTAACTCACAAGTTGAAAAGGAAGAGCGATCTAATCCAAAATAAGTTAGATTTCATTGATGTTGTTAAAGAGAATTGATCTATGAAGGATAGTAAATTCATGGATAAAAATTTGAATGAAATCACTATAAATAAATGCAACAAATAAGTCTATTTAAACCTATTATGTGGGCTCCACTAGACAAAGACTGCAGTTAAAATGAATTAAATCTATTTATCTAAGATCATAGAGGATTTAATTATGTTAAAAGTCTAACACATATCATAGAGGAGTTAATTTCAACAAAATTCCAACATAGATCATAGAGGAATCAAACTAGGGAAAAGATTATAAATAGTGCAGCAAGATTATTTAGGTTTTATTTATTTCCATTGATTTCATTTGTGTGTACCCCTCCACAAAAGTGTCAAGGTAATGCAAGTAAATATCTAAAGGTTATAGCTTTTTACATAGATAGAATTTTTAATTTTTAGAAAAATCTAAAGAATACACTTCGAATAAGGTATTTGGGAAATCAACCTTCAAATTGATTATAGTGAAGTTGGTACACAAGGTTTTGGCAAGTTACTTCCATAAAAGAGGTTGAGAGTTCAAGTTCTTAAAACCATTTTTTTTGTCAAAACACTTTTGACTTTATTTTTTGGGAATATGTTTTTCGAAAGGAAAATATTATGTTTGTTAAAGTCTTTGTAAAGATAAACAAATGATATAAAGGTGTTTTTTAAGCTTCTATGTATGGTTTTTTTGATAAATCTATTTAATGATGTATAAAGGTGAATTTTTATAGATGCATAAAGATCCTGTGACTCATACGGTGTAAATGACACATTAGAGGTTGAAGGATCTATTAGAGGATGGAGGACTTTTACCCTTCTCTAGTTAGCTATTCACTTTAAGTTTGGGTTTAATGCTTGAAATGAAAATTTGAAAGTAGTAGTTTGCTTATTTCAGTACCAATTTTGTATTTATGTTCATGATATGCATGACATGGAGTAGGCATGATTGTTTGATTTTATTTCTCTCATCGCATAGCTTCTTACCTCTCACCTAATAGGGGGAAAAGATATAGCATTGGTTGGTATTTGATTAGTCATTGGTGATAATATGATTTGATAGGGGTTTTTATCACCAATAGTGTTGAGAAAAAGTTATCATCACTTATATGACATCAAGGAGATGTACCATACATAATATAAGTTGGTCATTTTCATGATCTTTTGGGTGGATCCTCATGTGGGTTAATGTAGTTGGATAGGCCTTGATCATGTTCTACTATAGTATGGTATTATGATCACATGCTATGAGTAGGCCTTGATCGTATTCATTAACCTTTCATGTCACAACTCATAGGGAAGGCTTCTATATGGAGTGACATCAGTTTTGATTAGTACTAGGATATACAATGTACCAATTATAGTTGCTTCAGAGTTTCTTTGATGATTTAAAAGTCATTACTCCAATGTTTTTCTTATATACCCATTTGGACCAAGTGGGAGTTTTTTGGGTCATTTATGATCCATGTGGTATTTAATTACTTAATTTCTTTATTATCTTATTTTTTTAGATTAATTTCCTTTTAGTTATTTGGGTTAGTTTAAACTCATAAGTTATTTGTTCTAATTTTAACTTCCCAATAAAGTTTTTTAATCTTTCACCTATGTTGTAAATCTCATCCAAGAATAATACATTTCTACATTTGAGTATACATTATCAAAACTATACAATGTAATCCTCTATTTTCATGCGCATAGTTTGATCCCATCACATATTTGAGTCTAAAGTAGTAGTAGATGGAAAAAAAATATGAGTAAGTATAACATGATCAATATCAAGATATAAAATTGCTAAATCGATGATGTATAGTTTATAAAGATGTAATATTTAATATAAAGTGTGTATAGGGTATCCCAAATGGGTGAATGTCTCAAATGAAGAACCCATGTATCAGTGTATATGCCCCTAGTTGGTGGATAGTATAAAATATAGATCAGTGTACTGGACTTGAGTCCTATAGTAATCTCAAGCACTTACAAGAAAAAGTGATTCATTTATGTATGATAAAACTAACTATACTATGATAGCTAGCATATGTAGTGTCTAGAAAATATAACAAATGTAAACATGGCAATGTACATAATCTAAATTTTATATTTTTTACATAAATATTTGAATTTTTGTGTTTTTTAATTATTTTATTTTTTGGATATAATTTATATGTACAAGCAACATGAAAATGAAACTATATACAAGGAGAAAAAAAAGAAAGGATGTACATATAGGGAGGAGTAATACTAATAGATGAGTCTCATGGGAGACTCATTATCCATGTGACTTATGGAAAATAAAGGAACAATGATTATTCATACTATATGAAAAGGTAACTATGGTCCTACAACCTCCTATATTGAGTGATTTATAGTTGGCCTTGCCTTTAAAGTGGTGCTAGGAATCCATGAAACTAAATGTGGTTTATTATGAACTACAGGGGTCTTAAGGACCCATATAGTAAAGGATGTTATATTAATCATAGGCTCCTTATGCTAAAAACCTTGAGAACTCAATAATATTGATCTCAAAATAAAATGAGTAGAGGGGAACCCCCTAAACTATACAACATATCTCTAACACATGGATCTCTTTAATAATGGCATTTGTGGGAGAGTATTCATGTGTGGAAAAATTATGGAAATAGACCTCACCTGCACTAGTGGATCCATTGAACTTTATTTTATACTAATAAGAATTATGGTCAGATCTATAATTGGTAAGTAAGCTATAACTAGCAACTATGGTGTAACTACATCTGGGATAGGTAGAGGATACTCATATGAAATACCCTCAATTATGATCACTTGATTTGCATGTATATATTTAAGTCATATATACATGGTGGATGGGATGGCTCATAATTATTGTATCCATGTCCTACCCAATAATATGTCAAATGTGCGTGCACTAGGTACTACTTAGAATCTAGTGGCCACATGTGCTAGTCTAACTTATAGTGGAAGTATAATCTCCTTGATGGAGATATAAACATGGCCACTTAAACCATGAATAATTGTGTATGTATGAGATATATCCTACTCTAAATACACTAAATATTAAATAAGTGTGATAGTGCACATGTTAATACTTAACCCATTATAATTTATAACACTCTGAATAAGATGATGATCTATGTATTATTATACAAAGAGTGCATATAAATATGAAACATCATCAATAATATCCTTCTCTAAGAAAGTGATGAGTGGCTAGTTGGTAGTTTATTATGATACACACCAATAATATTGTGTAGGGGGAGTGTACCCTTTATAGTAGTGTGATATGACTCTAGTGGTGGATGTGCCTGATACATGTAGTGAACACCTAAAGTACCCCCTACCTCATGTGTTATATGATTTTGAAATGGAATTGAGAATATTTTAAATGCCTTAGCTTCCATTTTTTTAACTTTGGATTCCTCTATGTATGTGCCCCCCTCTATCAAATCATGTATATTATGTTTCAATATGATGCATCAATTTTAAGTATGGCATAGTGCCCTGTGATATTCACATAATGCATCTAAATCTTATATTTTTAGAATAGTTCATGTTATATCAAACTCTTTGATAAGAGGAAGAGATATGACATTGTATTTTAGGAGCTAGTGTGAAACACATGTTGGAAAGTTTAGAAGGTTGGTGAAAAATATCCATGGAAGAGCTAATAAAACTAGGCACAAAGAGATGGCTCTGAAGTTGTGTTAACTATGGCCTTTGGATCACTCTTGTTTTTAATGGCCCTTAATTTGTATGGATGTTTACTATAAATCTTAGTATTTGATTCTAATCCACTTATATATTTTGATTTACCCATAGAGAGAAAGCTTGAATCCTCTTTATTTCACTGTATGGCACACATCTGTGAAGGTTAGAAACTTCTTGAATAAGATGGATTCATGTAATTTTGGTAGTAGGATTTGTTTGAATATGTCCTAGAGATCTATTTCTTCCTTGGGGATAGTTAATTTGACCAATATAGTCCTATATCGCAAGACGTATTATGTAATAAGCTCATTGGAGTTTTGCTTCAATTATGCTAGTTGAGCATATGAGATATTATCACTAATGTTAATTGAGAACTATGATAAAAACATATATAACAATGGATTTAATGAATTGATATATTGATTTGATATATCATAAAACCACTAAAAGACATAGTCCTTTAGATTACATGGAAAAAACCTAGTGAGGATCCAATCATTAGATGCGTAGTCCAAAAATTCTATGTGGAAAGATCAGAGATGGTGTTCTAGGTCACCCTTACCATCATACAACATAATCTTAAGTGCTATGAATCCATATGTAAAAGGAGTTACCACTATGTGATGTGCCAAAGGTTTATGTTAAAGAACATGATAATCCAAGGAATGTGATGCCCTAGTAGCTCATTGATAAATATGTATCACCTTAGCCTATAAATAATGGACCTCATGCATAAGAGATTGTACATCTCGAGTGGATGAACTACCCATAGGAGGTGTAGTTACCACTAAATTTTGTCAAGTTAAAATTAGTAATTTTAAAAGATGAGTTATCCCCAAAATAGGTGTAATAATGTTGTTATTTGGGGGAGTAAAAGATTGACCATTATTTGATTTGTTTTTTTATTTCCATTATGGCTTGTAAAATATTTGTATGATCATGGGTCTATTCTTTAGTCTATCTCTAAATCTCTATGGAATCTCATCCTTATTGACTATAAGAATTCCATTGTTAACTTAGGGGAGAGTGTCATGATTCCTATCTTCTATATCATCTTCATATTAATTATATTGCTCATATTTAGATGCATTATCATTGAATTCCACATAATCAAGGCGTGAAAGGTCAATGACATGAGTTGTAACTAGTCCCTTGTCCATGGTATAATCATAAACAAAAGGAATCTAAGTATGCTCAATAGGATTGCCACTAAGCTTAGAAATTCTTCTTAAGGGAAGAGATATAACTTTTTTATATGGCATATAATAAACAAAGTGAAATAAGACTTCTAAAATAGAATGTATGAAATTTTAAAAGCTTAACATAGCCAATGAAAATACGAAAAAGAAGGATATAAACCCTAGTAGCATCTAGGGTTAGGGTTTGAATAGTATTAAAAATAAGTCAAGTTCACCAAATGTTTTAACCTTTTAGGACTTAGTGAATGTAAATACTATATTGTTAAAGATTTGACTATAGTAAATCATGGTAAAAATATGCAATAAATGTATCCACTAATTTTTAATAGAATTGACTTAATTTAACCTTTCTAAAAATAGCAATAAATAATGTAAATGAGAACTTATTTAGAAAATAATTGAGATAAATCATCTAGAGGCTGAGGCTAGTCTAAGTGTTAAAAATAGGATCCAAGTGTTGAAACCCCTTCAAAATAGTAGCACCTCAATTGGAAATTAGTGCCATGTGGCACTAGTGTCCCTATTTTGGTGGTAGTATCCTATGTGTTGTATTATTATGATATTTTGGGTGCATCTATGTCTAGCTCTATCAAACCTATTCCTATATGCACAAGTTTTGAAACCATATAGATGACTTACTTTGACTTATTGTATGATCAAACCCTAATTCTCCATGTTGTTAGCATATTTTTTGATACAAGTAATAAAGTGTGTTGTTAGTGGGGTAGGATGGACATCCTCAGCACCTCCACTATGATGAGAGTTTCCTATATACCAATACTCTGAAGGTGGATCAACCTTGATATAGTTCTCCCCACCTAAGTGTTGAAGCAAGTGAAAATGAATCTAGTATGATTATAGACTTTAGTTTTTTGAATGTGTTTGAGATTGTAAATTTGAGTAATCTAAGAATAGGAATGTTATAGATGGTTGTATGAAAAAGTAGGGTAAAATAGGGATTAATAACCTTAATTATGCACAACTTATTTTGAGTTTTCTTATGTAATTTGATTCTCATTTCCATATAGGGATAAAACTCATGTACATATATTATTATAGTGTTTGTGGGTGTTAACAAATGTTTAGGCCAAGCCTAATTGGTCTAATATTTGAAAATATATCCATTTGTGGAAAAAGGATGGAAAGGATAATAACACCAAATTAGGGCACTAGTGCCATGTGGCACTATTGTCCCTATTATGGTGTTGGTGTCAAGGTGGTATAACCTAAGGAAGTAAAGGTTAGGATGTAAGGATGAGGGTTTAGTACTAATTTAAGGATGTCTAGGGATGCATGTGACCCACATGAAGGCTAGATAATAGTGAAAATTGGTCTAGGGCTAAGCTAGGGATAAGTGATCTTAAGTATCACTCATAGCACTCAATTGTCATATTTAGGTGATTGCATTTACCTTAAATCAAATTATTTTTTCTTCATATTAAGATTATAGCCATAGTTGATTTTTGGTGCATAAATCAACTTCATCTTATTGGAAGCTGACAATTTATTCATCACTCTTGAGCACCTACCAATTTATTGTGTTATCTAGGACTACCAATTTGACTACAAGTTTTATGAGCTACTCAAACTCATTCCTTATACTATGTGAGAGGTCATATTGTGCACCCATAGTTGTGATCATTTTCATGTCATCATTGTGTGCTCTTATTATTGAATGGATATTAAAATCATCAAACTCCTTGATTACATCCTATAACCTATGTTTGTTAGCTATTATCAGATTATTCCTAGACATATTTTGCATTCTGACATGGTTTACCATTAGTTAGTCATCTCTTAAATCTTGCATCACCTTGATTGATTTCTTATGGCCAATTGGAGACCCTAGATCAATGTATTATATTTAGAAGAATTTTTTTTGCAGCTAAACTTAATATGAACTTGTGAAAATATTTCTCCTTCTAAAGTTAGATAATCAAAATAGTATCTCTTGCACCATTTTTGATTCAAGAGCCATCAAAGTATAATTATTTTATACCTTTAAGGTCCTCTTGTGACTTTACAAGGTTAAGAAACAAGGTGCCCTCCTCGATAATGTAGTATGTGTCTAGTCTTGTTTCCTCCATGTTGTCATATGGGTCACATTTATAATTCATGTGCACCCATTCATCAATCAAGTCATATGGTACCTCTTCTAGGCATGTGGTGGCCTCATACATGATTGAATTCTCCTCCTGGTAAAATTAGGTGTAGTTTGTATCAACTAGGTATGGAGTGTATGGTTCTATGTGATTATTTGAACTAGGATTGACCTTAATGATCACCTTTATCCCATATCTAGTCATGAGTAGTATGTTTGACAAATCCAATAATATATAGACCCATCTTCATAGTGAAATACTAAGAGAGGCAGAGGCATATATAAAAGTAAGGGTGTAAGTTAATAATTATGATGTCTTGCATAATGGAAATCCTCGAACATACATGTAGAATGATGAAACTTAGATCCTTGACAATTACCATAGTTTTAATTATTGTTTCATCCAATTATATGACCCATTTTGATATGGGATAATATGTTATTCCTATCATTTATATTATTTTATTTGGAATTAATAAGTTAATCACGCTTGAATATATCATATAATTATGTAGAATATTCTCACTAATAATCAAAGAGATGTAAAATGGGGTATATTTTTAACTATGTTCACTTCTTTAGGTTGACATAGACTTGTGGGCATAGTAGTCATAGTCTATGATGGCTCATGATATTGGAAGCTCCTTAGGGTGTCTTGCATCAAATTCATTTTGGAAGGAATAAAAAGAGCATCCCACATGGAAATATCTAGGTCAATCTTCTTCATCTACTTGATTATGCTAAAGGGGATTTAAGTCCCTTTATTTTATGCCTTTTGAATTTTATCCTCTTTTCACACATATGTACTATTCTAAATTTGATTCTCTTTTTACATGACTACTTCTATATGTGCTTGGAAACTTTTTAGAGGTGATATGTCTTGCATATTTATGCACAAAACTTTTGGCATAGGATTTGATGGTGTCAAAGAAGATATATATATATATATATATATATATATATATATATATATATGAATCATGTTAAAATCAATTGGGTTACTTCTTGCATTTGGAACTTCATTCTTATTCACATAATTTAAGTCACCCTCCTACTAATTTAGGAGGGTGGATCCACCTTACTCTTTTGATCATACCTACAATTCATCCCTTGGTTTATATGAATTAGATAGAGTATCCTAAGGTGGTGGCACATATTACTCTTTTGATAATACTAGCTCACACAATCTCACAATCCAGCTAATTTCATAAGTGTTTCTTGAACTAGTCTCAGGAAGTAATGAATGAAGCAAGGAGGGATTCTAAGATCCACAACAAGAATTAATTAATTGTATAAATAACATAAATCTAGACCTAAAACTAACTTTAAAATACCTAAAAATAGGCAAGAAAGAAGGACAATGGACATAGGAGATTCTCCTTCACAATTCCATCATGCACAAGCTTATAAACATAATTTAGAGGTAAGAGATAGGTAAAGAAATTATTTATTGATTCAAGAGGTACATACAAATTTTTATAGGTTCTAACCTTATAAAATGAGACACTTTTGTCTCCAAGATATAAAAAATATCAAAGATAGGTAAAATGGGAAATAATGGATGATATATTAAAATGGGAGAGAGAGATATGTGAGAAAAAATAGTAATCAATAAATGAGGCCCCATTACTTTTATGGAATCCCATCTACCTTTTTATCTATTATCTTTAATATTACCTCCTTATTAGCCATTCATTATCTCTAAAAATATCCAACCCTTTCATTGGCTTAGAAAACATGCTAGAAGACAAGAATCTTTTGAAAATGGTGAGTCATGATCCATTCAAATGGTAAATTACCCCAAAGACTTTTAGAACTTAATTGAATGCTCCACTTGGCTTGCTTAGCCTCCAAAATCTATCTATTTAATGAGCTTGTCACACCATGCTTCATCTTGACATGTCCTTTACATTATTAGACAATAACTTGAACTCATTTGTCTAGTGTCCCTTTAGAGCATAATTGATAGAATCACCATACCCCTATGCCAACTTCTTCCTCCATCACCATTCCATCATTATTCCAAACTTTGAACATATTTCCATTATAGATGAAAACCAATCCCATTTATTAATTTTTCATATAGTCATGATTTCAAATGAAGAAACATAGGCTACTTAGCCTTTTAAATAATGAACAAGATATAAAATACATGTATGAAAGATTTTGAGTGGTTCATCTAATCTTTAATAGCATCCTTTGATCTTACAGGGTTAGTTCTAGTATCCAAGATTTGTATCTTGATCATGCATTTACTCATTTGTCTACTTGGGTGGTGAAATACCTTGATCCAATGTGTTTGCCCTCATTGCATCCTCCTTGCCATGTTGTTTGTTTATCATATTTAAAAATATGACTATTTTTTGGTTTCAACATGAGTCCTTAGTTTGTGCCTTCTAAGACTTGATAATATATTCTCTATTGATCCTTGTAGGAGTCTTCTAACTTTGACCTTCATCATCACCATTGATCTATGATCTACATTCTAGATCATGCCACTAGGTAACTTTGTGTTAATCTTCAAGATCATTTTATTAGTTCATATAGTTAATGTGCTTGTCCCACATGGTGTCCTTATTTTTAATCTAGCTCTTTTGACTTCTTGACCTCATGCACACTATCAATATGCTTTACATGATTGAATATATGTCATTGATATACCTTATACTTGATCAAATGTACAACATTGATTTTTTGATTCATTATGTTCATGTCACCTATGATTCCTATGTTTAATCCGAGGATCCTTTGACTTGTTGACTTTGAGATCATCGTTGATCTTGATTTGCATGATTTAACTCGCACCATTGATATGGATGGTCCCACTAACTTGAGATTTTATCTACATTCCATTGATTTATTATCTGATCAAGAGATATTTTGACACTTTTTAAATCCATGTTCAACTTAGGGTCCTTTGAAATTTTTTAATTTAAATGGATACTTCCTATGGTTTTAACTTGGTGTCCACACATGCATCCCACTCTGCTAGTTCAACTTTGAAGGCTTATATATTGAGATAGACCACTCATAAAGATGCCAAATTTTTAGAGGGTAATAATAGAATAAAGAAAATTTTCATTCAATTATTTACTTTGAGGTTAATCCCAAGTATACTTATTAAATTCACAACTAGACTAACATGTTCATTCTTGCATGATGTGTCATGATGCTCTAGCTTCTCTAGGCTTGTGAAAGTCATTTTTCTCCCTTAAAATATTTTATGAACTAATAGGATTTATAGTAATCCTACTTCATGATTCTTTAATTCCATGAACACCATAGAAAATTATTGGATCCTTTTAATTGCATTTCTAGACTTGTTTCTTAACCAAAACTCTACTCAGTTTCTTACTCCATACCAAGACCTCTAGAATACTAATCCATCTAGGAAAAATTTTATATATAGGCCAAAATTGGCTAACATTTTTGGTAACATCTTGGTATTTCATGCCTACTATGCAAGAGCCTAGTAGCCTTAAACTATCCATTAGGCATGTAGTCTCAAATATTTCCTTCCCAGCTAATAATGAAAATGATACGAGGTTTCCCCTTTCCATAGAAATTATCTTGAAGAAAAAAGGAAAGAAAAAACAAAATAAACCCTACGCCCAAGGAACTTATGGATGGGAAACACACAACTAAAAATAAATGTGCACAAGGCACTTAGAGGAAAACATGAAAAAATACTCTAATCTATACAATATTATACAATGGATGTAAACTACTTTAATAAAAAGGCTTTAAATGAATGTCATTTAATGGGATGGGTAATACCTCTCCATCTAGATAGGCAAGTTAAAAATCATTATGTTTTTTTCAGCCATGGATCAAATAAGGACCACTCTATAAGGTATCAAACTTGGTATGGTTGTCTGGCTTAACCTTATTTATAACCCACTTGAGGAATAGGCCCCCTTATTTTAAGTCCCTTGATATGGATCTCTTGTCGAAGGTTTTCTTGACCTTATCTTGATGTGATTCTAATGTCTTTATTATAAGGTCCCTAGTTCTTCAAGCTTCATGAGCTCTACCATCCTCACACTCATAGGTTCACTTTCCATCAACTCAAGCTAATGGGATAACTCCAAGATAGGTAGTTCAAGAGAAATGGGTAGTTTGGCTTCCCTCCCATATATAAGTACATATGGTTAATTTCCAATGGCATATTTATGAATCACTCTATCAGCCCATAGGGTTGTCCTTAACTTTGTATGCCATACTCTCTAATTTTATTTCATAGTTATCTTGATAATCCTTATCAAGTTCTTATTTGTGGAATTTAGAATTCCATTACCTTGAGGATAGTAATTGGAGGATGTACTAAGGTAGATACCTAACTAAATTTACCATTCACTTGTCCTAATGCCAATAAATTCTAAGGTATTATCTAAAATTATTGTGGTTGGGACACCAAACCTAGTCATTATGCTATCATAGAAGTCCAATACTATTGTTTTTTTAGCTTATTTAAGGACAATTTATTCCACCCTATTGGTAAAGTAGTCATTAGAAATTATCACCAATTTATGTCCTCTATTGGAAGGTGGGTTAATCATTCCTATGAAGTCTAAACCCCACTACATGAAGGGTTGTTCCACTTGAATTATGATGAGAGGAAGGGCTACCAATCTTTGCTTATCTATAAAGAGAGCACACCTTTGATATTTTCTAACCCATGCATAGTCATTATTGAAAATGTTGGGCTCGTAATAACCTACTCTCATTACCTTTGTTTTTATAGTCCTTGGGGGAAAATGGCCTTTTATAGGCCCATCATGGAATTTCTCTAAAATCTTCATCACTTGACTATCATCTATGCATATAAGAAGCACTCCATTGGGGTATTTTATAAATATAACCCCATTAACCAATGAATAAGCTATGGATTGAAGTCTAAAATTCCTTCTTTTTTCCCTATCCATACCTTGAGGGCACTCACCTGTTAGCAAGAAATGTGTCATATCCTAGAGCCAACTAGTATTAGGTGGGGGTGTATTTACTTGTGAGTCATCTTGTGTCACAAAAATAACTTATTTATATTAATGGATGTCATTAACCATATCCTCACATAATCATTTGCCTCTTAATATCTTAGTGACCTTGATCTCCACATCATACTCCATGACTTTGGTAATCTAGCCAACTCTCTTCTCATTCAAGTCCTTGTTAAGAAATAAGTCCCTCACCCCAAAATGAGACACCATAAGATGAATCATGTTATTAGAGAGAATTGGTTTTAAATTTTTTAGGATTATCAAAGCTATAATAACTTGCTTTTCCAAAAAGGTGCATCTTTCCTCATACCCTTCTAGCCCTTGACTAAAAAACGAAATTAGTTTCTTGAGTCCTTCACCATTCTTCTACATCAACATAGTTGATATATTATCAACATTAGGAAAGGTGTATAATATGAAATCCTTTGATAAGTTAGGATTAATGAGTGAGGGTAATTGGGAAATGGATTGCTTAATGGCCTCAAATGCTTCTTTACCTTTATTTGACCAAGTAAACACTTGGTTATTCCTCAACATGGTAGTTATGGGTTTGACCAAGTTTGTAAAACTAGGTACAAACATTCTCACAAAGTTTATTTACCCAAGGAATCTTTGGAGTCTTTTTTTTTGCTTGGGTAAGGATAAGGCCAAGATATCACTTATTCTATCAAGATCAATGGTTAATCCTTGATTTGAGATAATGTGTCCCAATAATTTGCCTTCATGAATAGAAAACACATATTTTTACAATTTAAAGAGATCCCATACTCTCTACACATTTCAAAGATCAATCTCATGGGTTCCAAATCCTCACTAGCCTTCTTGGAGAAAACTATGATGTCATCCATGTAGACCAAAACCATTTGATTTAACAACCCTTAGAAACCCATGTCCATTACTCTTTTAAAGGTTGTCCCAAAATTTGGTAAGCCAAAATACATCTTCTGATAAGCATATGTGCCCCACTTTGTGGTGAAGGCAGTCTTGTATTGATCTTATTCTCTTACTAGCACTTGGTTGTATCCTAAATACCCATCCAAAAGAGAGAAGTGTTCTTAACTAGAAACTATCTAAAGGAGTTACTACATGGATGGTAAGGGGTAGTGATATTTTAAGGAGACCCTATTTAGGTCCCTAAAATTAACACCAATTTGATCTCCATATTCTTCTTCCATACATGTACTAGGTTGGCTACCCATGAGGATTTATTGATGGGAAAAATTATCTTGGATTTAATCAACATAGTCAATTATTTCCTCATAAGCTCTTTAATTTAGGGGTTGATAGGCCTTTACTTCTGCCTAATAGGCTTGGCATCAACCTCTAATTCTATAGTATGTTGGGCTAACTTGGGATAAAAACCTCTTGGTTCACTCTATTCATAAGTAATGATCTTTGTATACTATATACAAATCTTAATGAAATCATGCTTTTTAACCTTAGTGGTTATCTTTCTAAGATTGAGGAGTTTATCTTTGAGGATAAGAACTCTTTCATAATTCTCCTCATTAATCAACATTACTACCTTTTCTTTTTTCATATGATATCCCTCATGGAAAAAACCTTTAAGGGTGACTGTCCCTTTAGGAATTTTTTTGGACCTTAGTTGAAAAAGTTGATCCTCATACTGATGTTACAATTTATCTTGGTTTAATGAGTAAAACTCTGCTTCTAACTATAAGAAATAAGTAATCTACTTGTCATTGTTAAAAACCTACTAATGATCTTTATTATTTGGAAATAATGGTATTAATACCACTCTAACATGTGGATGCACTTTGGCCTTCTTCAATTCATTTTGGAGGTCAAATTGCACTCCCATAGATGTCAACCTATCAGCTTGCTAGTTTTGGTTCTTTGGCACTATTTAGATGTTGAAGGCTTCAAAATCCTCAAGAATTTCCCATACTTTATGCTTATAATATTTCATCAAGGGATTATTTATGATGTTTTTTCCCCTAACCTAATTCACTATCAACTCACTATCCCCATATACTTTCAAAATATTAATTCATCTCTTATTATCCCACTAAAGGACATGGATAAGGCCCTCATACTTTGTTACATTACAATAACAATTGAATTATAACTTGTAAGATGAGAAGTACTCATCATTAGAGGGGGACATAAACATTTCACATGTACCTACACCATGTCTTTTCCTTGAACCATCAAAGAACAATTTCCCTAAATAATTAGTATCTTCTTGTGGTGTATTGAGGGATGGCATGGATTCAATCCCCTCATACAAGTAAGAAATACCCATTCCCCTTTCTTCAATACCTTTAAAATGACCAATAAACTAATTTTCACTCTAGAACTCATCCAAGAACATTTAGGTATCTCCTTAAGATGAGTGTTTAGTTCTTGACCAACTAGGTGGTCATCTTCATCTAGGATGGTATAATTGATGTTTGAGATATTAGGCCCATAAGGATCTATGTGGAATTAAGTAATAGGCTCATATTTTATGGATACTTTAGTCCCATACCTTGTCTTGAAATCCATGTAGGACCAATATGCTTCTAGATAACCCTTATTTTTTATTGTGAAGTCGCTAGATAAGCATAGGGTAAAATAAGGATGCACATCTAGGATCAACACATATTGAGCCACTAAAACATTAGGACAAGCATTCAGGGTCAAGTTGAGACATTTGATGATGCCAATTGGTTTGGTTTAAGATCCACCAAGTTTCAAAACTCCTTTAGATTATGGTTCATACTTAAAACTAAGTTGATCTGTTATGGATTTTGGCATCACTAAAGTACTTGGTCCATTGTCTACCATGCAATTATGTATCAAGGAGTCACCAATGATTACATAAATGTAAAATGAAGGGGTTTGACCATATTATTTTATTTCCCTTCATTAGGTCCTTTTGTTATATTGGTGAGAACTACATTTTCTTTACATGGTGGCTTGTCTGAAATATTGATCTTTGACAATCCTTATTGAAGGATATCCACGTGTACATGCATATAAAGCATGTCCCACATTAGTACACTCACATTATATTTTTTAATTTTTTCAAAAATATTAATGGGAAAACCACCAACTTTTTCTTGTACTTTGGGAGCCACAACTATACTTTTACTTGTGAGTTTTGGGGCACAAAGGCATTCCCTTGATTTTTAATTTTTAGAGTTATTGAAACTTTTTGAGCTATAGTGGATTCACTTTTTTTTATAGTAAAGGATTAATGGTGGGAAGATATTTTACTAATTTTTGGTTACCATACATATTCCTTCTTTTAAATCTTGTATTAGCTACTGCTGGAATGTATGTTTGGATAGAACTAGCTTATTGATTGGATGCATAGCATTCTTCTTGCTCATAATCAACCATTATAGCATCTAACTAGTTTGTTCCTTCATCAATCCCTTGACCCTATTTATGCTCTTCTATTTTTATCATCTTAGGTACTTCTACACTCTAAGCCATAAGAGTTTGGTTGTATCCATATCTAGCACCTTGATGGCATTTCTTATTGAAACCCTGATTGAAATCAGTGCTTGGGATAATGGATTGGCCAAAAGACTGATTCCAAGGCATGGTACCTTCCACTCCTTGAGAAATTTTTTTTGAGTAGGGACCAAAGTGTTAGAAGTACTTGTAGCATTTGGATTATAGTTGTTTTTCCTAACATAGTGGTTTCCCCTGTCCTTGGCTTTATCTTTGGAAATTTCCTTTGTAGGGTGGCCTACTTATTTGATAAGATTATTGTAGAGGTTGATATGTAGCCTAATAATACCTATTAAATTGATATTTTTTCCACTTCACATTTACCAACTCATTTACAAATGATTTACACATGCTCTTGAGATTTTGTGAATTCTTTCTTTCTTGAGAATTACTAGATTGACTAGTGGAATACTTTTCCTACTCTGGTGTAGGTATGGTAGCAAGTGTTGGCATAGGTGGAAGGATAAAAATGGGAGGAAAAATAAAATTAAGTGGTTGAATATTAGGAAGCAAAGGCATTGGTGGTCTAGGTGTAAGCTTACCATCTTGAACTAGACAATTTTCTATTTTGATTGCCACCTCATAAGCATTTGGTAGTGTGTTTCCTCCCATAGACTAGATCATTACTAAAATATCATTGTTAAGGGATTTCAAATAGTAAAGAAAATTTTGGATTAGGAATAATATAGATTGGGATCATGTCCCATGTATTTTGAAACCTATTATTGAAATCCTGCATAACTTCCTAGGGAGCCCTCTAGATTGTGGTTAGCTATTCTACAAGTGACAAGTGATCCCTTTTGTCTTCAAATATTTTACACAAGGCATCTCCAAACTGATCCCATGATGCTATGGAGTTGTAAATAATGTTCATATACCAATCCAAATATTTTCCTTTGACAGAGATGGCTAATAACCTAATAGCCACATTTTCTTCAGTTATGTCATGAATATTGCAGAAGTTGGTTATCTCTAAGGTGTTCAAAAGGGGTTGTAGACTAGTCTCCTTTGAAATAAGGGGCACTTTTAAGATATATTACTAGGATAGTATCATACTACTAGAGGTATAAAGGACTCTAGCCATTGAAGTCCAAAAAATTAAAATCTCTATGGGTTGTCATGGAAATGAAAGGTCTAACAAAGATCTTCTGCAAGAGTAGACCTTGAAATTGGTTTACAATGAAATACTCCTTTATATGGATGTGTATTAGCAAATCTTAACCTTTTTTACTGAGTTCAAAGTCAATTCAATAAATTTAAAATAAATACCTCTAAAATATTATCTTTTAGTCACCTTTGGCATCAAATATGGCTATTGTTATGTACCAAAATGTTGAGTGTTTGTTAAGAGTCACTAGATACTATTTCATGAAAGTTAAAACTACTAGAAATTGATTAAAATAGCATCAAACTTGACTGATCCCCTTTGAAAGGGTCCCACTAGGCATACCAAAATCTATTGTAACATTATATTTCACCCTTGCGGGAGTTCTTCAGGGTCCCCCAAGTAACCTACACAATGGGAACAACCTTAGATTGTGGGTATCCTATGGTGAGGTTAAACCTTTAGAGAAGGCTGGCTTCCTCTTAATAGATCACCTAGACTAATGAATTGATTGGAAAAGGATTAGAAAGTAGGAATAGGGTTACTAAGGAATCTAAAATTAAATATACCAAATTTAAATGAGAACTCACATAAGCATGAAGTAAACACTAAAGAAGCATAAGACAATGCTAGATCACACAATCTCATAATCCAACTAATTGCATAAGTGTTTCACGAAATAGGCTTAATAATCAATGAATGAATCAAGGAGGGATTCTAATATCCACACCAAGTATTCATTAATGGTATAAAAAACATAAATCCAAACCTACAACTAACATGAAAATACCTAAAAATAGGCAAGAAATAAGGACAATGGACATGAAATATTTTCCTTCATAATGACATCATGTACAAGCTTACTAAACACAATTCAAAGGCAAGAGATAGGTAAAGAAATTATTTATTTCTTCAAGAGGTCCTTCATAAAATTTTTGATAGGGTATAAACTTATCAGATAAGAGTCTCTTATCTTTAAGATATAAAAAATATCTGAGATAGATAAAATGGGAAATAATGGGTGATATATCATAAGGGGAGAGAGAGAAATGAGCAAAAATAGTAATCAATAAATGAGGCCCCATTACTTAGATGGAATCCCAACCACCTTTTGATCTATTAGCCTTAATATTGCCTCCTAGTTAGTCATTCATTAGCTCCAAATAGCTCCAACCCCCTCATTAGCTTAGAAAACATGATATAAGACAAAAATATTTTGAAAATGGTGAGTCATGATCAATTAAAATGAGAAAGTCCCCAAAGACTTTTGGAAATTTATTGAATGCTTCACGTGGATTGTTTACCCTCTAAATTATCTATCTATTTAATGAAATTATTTCATCATGCTTCATCTTGATATGTCCTTAACATTATTAGACAGTCACTTGAGCTATTTTTTTGGTGTCTCTTTAGAAAACAATTTTTAGAATCACAATTACCTTATGCCAACTTCTTCCTCTATCACCATTTCATCATTACTCCAAACTTCAAACATAGGTCCATTGTAGATGAAAATAAATCCCATTTATTGGTTTTTCATATAGTTATGATTTCAAATGAAGAACCATAGGCTACTTAGCATCTTAATTATGAAAAAGACATAAAATACAAGTCTAAAATATTTTTAGTAGTTATCTAAGCTTTAATGGAATATTTTTATCCTATAAGGGTTGGTTCTAGTAACCTAGATTCATATCTTGATCTTGCATTTACACATTTGTCTGCTTGGGTGGTGAAATCCCTTGATTCAATGTGTCTGCCTTTGTTGCATCCTCCTCACCATGCTACTTATTTATCATATTTAAAAATATGGTTTTTTTTTGCACACATGTCCTTACTTTGTGCCTTTTGAGACTTGATCATATATGATTCATTGATCCTCATGGGAATCTCCTAACTTTGACCTTCATCATCATTATTGATCTATGATCTACATTATAGATCATGTCACTTGACATCTCTACATTGATCCTCAGGATCCTAATTTCATTTCATCTAATTAATGCACTTTCACCATGTGGTGGTCTCTTGTGAAATTTAACTCTTTTGACTTCCTAACCTCATGTGTTCTATCAATCTATTTTGCATCGTTGAATGCATTTCATTGATCTACATTCTACTTGATCAAATTTTCACCATTGATGTTTTTATTTTTTTTGGTCATGCCACCTATTAGCCCCATATTTAATCCCAAGATCCTCTAAATTGTTGACCTTGATCTTGTTGTTGATCTTGATTTGCATGATTTAACTCATGTTATTGATCTAGATGGTCCCACTGATTTGATATTTTATCTACATGCCATTTATTTATGATCTAATAAATCAATATTTTGACACTTTTCAACTCCACATTTAACCTTATGGTACTTTTAAATGTTTTAATTCAAATTTATACTTGTTATGGTTTTAACTTAACATCCTAATGGGCATCCCACTCTGCTAGTTTAACTTTGAAGGCTTATATCTTGAGATAGACAACTCATCAAGAGACAAAGTTTTTAGAGGGTATTCATGGAATAAATAACACCATGTTCATGTAATTATTTGACTTTTAGGGGCCTCCCAAACATACTTATTAAATTCAAAACTAGACTAACTTGTTCATTCTTGCATGATGTGTCATGATGGTTTGGATTCTATAGGCTTGTACAAGTCATTTTTCTCCCTTTAAAACTCTAATGAACTAATAGGATTTTGAGGAAACCTAATTAATACTTATTAAATTCCATGAAAACTTATTGGATCCTTTCACTTGTAATTCTAGACTTATTTCTAGACCTACTTCTCAACTAAAACTTTGCTCAACTTCTTACTCCATACTAGGACCTCTAGAATATTGATCCATCTAGGCAAAGTTTTGTATGTAGGCCAAAATTATCTAATATGTGCCTCATTCATCATCCCATTCACATACATATCTTGATCATGTGGTTGACCACATGGATAACACCATTCATATTCATGTGCCATATTTTGATGAACATGCATGAGATCTCTAAAGGTACTCATAATGTTAGAATTTAGTGTATAGGGTGGTCTATTATATATGAGCTAGTTCTGAGCCTACATAGCATGTTGGTAGGGATTCTTGTTCGATTGATATTATTGTTTAAAGGGTTTATGGGACTTGGGATTATGTTCTTTTTTCCTTTTGAGTGATACCAACTCATTACCAAGGTTATTCATTAAGTATTTGACTTCATGTAGCTCACTTAAGGGTGAAGAATTTGATGGACCTATTAGGCTGACAATAATATGAATGAGGACTAGGGTTAGATTGGGAGGAAAAGTAGGTGAGATTATACATAGGAAATTGGGATATAAGGGCATAGGGAATTTGGGTGAGATTTTCCCCACTTGAATCAAGTAGTTTTTAATGTGCATAATGACCTCATATGCATCTGGTAGTATAGTTCCTCCCATAGATTGGATCTTTACAAATAAGTCATTGTTCATCTCTCTCAAAAAATATAATAAAAAAGTATTAAGATTTGGCCTTAACATAAGTGCAACTCCCTTCCAATTCTTATGGAATATAAAATTGAAGTCAAACATTTGCTCAAGTAGATCCCTTTTGATGGTCATGGTTTCTCCATGAATGATAGGTGGTTGCTCTTTTCTTCAAATTATTTGCATAGTGTGATTCCCAACTCATCCCAATTTTGAAAAAAAATTGGCATAAAACCTTAGTATCATTTTATCACTCTCCCTTTCATATAAGATGTAAGCAGTCACACTAAAATTTGTATTCAATCACATTATGGATGGAGTAGATATTTATATTATCTTGAATATGTTATATCGAGGTAGTAGAATTTTCTCTAGTAAAGTAGGGGATTCTCTTAAAAGTATCTATGAAAATATCATCATATTAGGGAGGGATAAATGGGATATCTTCATTAAAAGTAACAAACATTTGTCTTCTAATAGCATCCATGAATGAGATGGGTAGTAATCATCCTCTGCATACAGGGAATTTGCCAAATGGGGGTGTAAACTAAACTCTAGGAGAAGGTTGTCTTGAATTATTATATCTTTTGATAGGAGACAATGATGCTCTAACTCTTATAATTCTATAGGGTATATTTAACTCAATTAAATTAAGGTCAACACCTATTATATATTATTTCATCTATCTTGGCATATAGGTGAAAGGCTAATCTTTATAAACTAGGAATGCTTGGAGTCACTAGGTGCTTGATGGAGTGTATTCAACACTTGAGTCATTGAGAATAGCACCAATATATTATATAACCTTTTAACTTTCTCCCATCAGGTGTGATATAAATTTTTATTACTCAAAATATGCACCTATGTGTCAAATTATCTTGCACATGTTGGCTTGAAGCTCATCTATGCCTACTGCCTTAGACTTGCATTACAGAGAGTGATTCAATATCTCATTGTAATAATGGGATCATGCCCCAAGGTGTAGGACTCTTTCACTTCTTAGGATGAACCCATAAAATATGTTGGCTTACTTTTATTCTATATGCACCCAATTTAGGACTAGTACACAAATATATAAAGATCAAAATGAAATTTAAAATTAGATATAAATGTAAACTTGAAAATGTGAAAAGGGGAGAGAAAAGGTAAGAGGGTTTCTGGAATGTAAAAGGAAATACAAAAATAATAGAGTGATAACCTCACCCACTTAACTACATAATAAGACTAATAAAATAGATACAAGATCTTCAAACCAAGTGCACTCCATAAATGTTTCACATGGAGCTAAGGGAAAATAGTGTAGCATTAAGAGGGATGACAAACGGTCCATAAATAGTGTTTATACAAACCCATCTATACACACCATGAGACATACATAGAATTTTTTTTATATGTAGAGGTGTGAAGGGATGATGGTAATGAGAAGGATGAACATCCATAGATAAATATCAACAACCATGAATGCACATAAAACATAGAGCATGAAGAAAATTAATTAGTTCTTATTAACCTCAAGGTCTAAATAAATATTACAAACTTGAATAGGTAGAGATTTTTTATACCATAAGAGGGATCTTGGAGGGAAAATTTCAGAATCATTATGATGCCTATAAATGTCGACCATTTTACAATAAAAATCAATATTTATATAGCACTAGACAAGGCCCTATATAATTAATTTTCTATTATAGGTTGTAGATAGGAAATTGAATTCAAAAATGGTATCTAGAACCCAAGGTTCATTAATATCATCAAAGTTGTCACAATAAATACTACAATCTATGCTTATTTAACCTAGATTTGATAATTCGATTATTAAAGTAGTTGGAAAGTCACTCATGGGTCTACATGTGCATCTGATAATGAAGAGAATATAAGAATCCAAGGGTGGAACATGAGCATGTTATGACACTTTGACATCCACCTTAGATTTAATTATATTCTAATTTGGTACTTTTGATGTCCAACCAAGCTTAACTACCATATCTATTCATAGTGATTAAATATTGATCAACCTAAACTATCTTATTGATATGAGACTACGTAAACATGTCTTTGAGTTATGCCACATATTATTTTTCACATGGTAGTGGGTAGTGCTTATTCCTATATTTAAGGGATTAGATGAACATTGAATTATGTACACTAAGTTCTACGTACATGGGAGTGTGCACTAAAGGTTTCATAGTGAAGCTATGATTTTATGAAGAACACTAAGGGTGGTCATCTATGGAAATGCATAAAGACCAAACTCATTTTATTCCTAGTATATTATTATGGTTTTCGTAGTCTATGCCTTCATTTAGAAATTTTATTAGTCTTCAAGGGTAATGGTGCATAATGTAGATTGTAGTCTACATTTTACAAGGGTGCAGATGTGGAAATCTTTAACTTGGCATGGGACTTCATTATTCGAGTGAGATGAAGTATTTAAATAATATTGCATAATAATATTTAAGATTTTGGGAATTCTCTTCAGGATTTAAAACTATTCCCTACACACTCCTCTCTTTCACTAGAATTTGAGGAGACCTGCATGCTCTGACCTACATGCCATGTTGGTACAATAAAAGATCTTAGCATGGAGCATGCATTTATAACTCTTTATAGGAACATATAAAAACTTGGTTGAGGCATTAACCCATGCTTACTATTGAGTGTGCGCATAGATGGGAAGTATTTGTACACAAGCTTTCTTTTAGGTAACTTGACACTACATAATCACACAACATTTTGTGTGTTCTTTATGCATTCAAAACTTATTGGGGGGTGACTTGAAGAGTCAACACTATGTGTTAAATCATATTATGTAAAATATATTAGTAAACATGCTAAACTAAATTGAAATAGATTTATATATATATTGCAATTACTTAATTTTTAAATGATGTATTATTAGTGAAATATTTGATACATCACAGTAAATAAGGATTTCATAATAATTTAGGAAATAAAAAGTATCTCGTCTATTATTAGGGGAGGTTCCCTTTATTTAAATCAATAAAAACTACCCAACTATGTACAATATTCACAAGTTGAATAAAAATGGGGTTTGTAAGAACAACATTTAAATGAAAATTTAAAAAAATAAAGGGGGAAACTGAGAGTCATGAGAGAGTGAATAAATGCAAATCTCACCTTCTTACATAACAAAAAATTAAATAGAGAAATTTACTCTATGAGATCAAACACAATTCTTGATATAAATAATAAGAAATAAATTAACATAATAAAAATGCATAGCCATTAAGGAAATACCCAGACACAAATTTCAATAAATTCTTCATTCTTGGATAAAGATAGAATGCAATGTTTCCTTCTTCTTCCTCTTCAAGCTTCAAAAATTATGAACATCAAAAATCTATTTTTCAATTAATATTTCTTGTATTTATAATAAAGGGAATCAGTTGACTCTTCACATTTCAAAATGACGTTTCAATTTGTCTTATTCTACCCTTTACAATTTTCAATTTTACAAAAAGAAAATACAAAATTCCTAAAATAGAAGTTAGACAAAAATAGAAAAGAGAGATGATAGATTTTAGTAGGAAGTTTTTTGTAAGTCAATAGTGGTTATAAATGGGATGATAACAACTGAATCTTTCTTGGCTTGATCCATATCACATGCATCCTTGAATTTTCAAAATATCTTGACTACTATAAGAGCCTCATTGTTCTTTATAATTGCCACATGATGACAATGTGTGAACCATATTTGGGAAATGAATGTAAAGCCACATTGAAATTTTAATAATTCTTATAGTTAGGTGTTTAACCATTCTAGATAAATAAGGATTTCTTTGAGAGTTTTCATTGAGATTTTATTGAACGTGCCTTCATTGAGAAGATATTCTTTGACTACCTTTTGGAATTAAGCTTTAGATCATTTACATTATGTGAATTAGTCTCATCTTATTTGTATAAATGGAAATGAATCTCATTTACATTTATAGAAATTAGTTTTATATTTTATTCTCCCATATCTTTGTTATCTTTCAAGTCTACTATAGCCTTAGTCAGTATTTCCATTTTCTAGAGTATGCACTCTACCCATTTATAGGAGGTGTCATCATCTTCTTTTTCAAATACTTAGCCATCTACCATTACCTTGGCCTCCATTATGATCATCTATTTTAGGTTTTTATTACTTATTCCCATACCTTCAAAGTGGTGATATGAGCTTTGATTTGTACATGTATATCTTATAATTATTGATTAATAAGATCATATATTTTCATGACTTTAATATACATTTATGAATAAGTCATCTACCCACACTTCAAGATTCTTACCATAAGTATTATATTTACTTATTTTGCCCATAGTATCCTTTATTATATCTAAAAACTATGTTGGAACATCAATTTGTGGTACTATAAGGGTCTCAATCAGATTTAGTAGGTAATTGATGTAGTTTTCTAGCTATTTGATTTGTCCTTTAGTTATTCTTAATTCAACTCATCTTGCTCAGATATCTTAATGATTATTTTAGCAGTTTCTTAGAGATTATGAATATCACCTTCTCTTTTTGTTTCTCCAAGTGATACTTATTTTAGATTGTAATCACCTAATTTCATTTCTTATGTTTCTTTTTGAACATTTGGCTTAGCAATTTAAAAAAACTATGGCCCTGAAGAGTTAAAAACCAACCTAGAGGTGGTATTTTCTTTCTTTTGTGCATAAGTCTATAGGAGATCAGCTAACACATCAAAATATAGTAAGTAGGCTTCAACTACCCTTTTTATTTTTTATAACATTAGTTGTACCCATTGGAATGAAAGATCACTGAAGGTAATCACTCATGTATTCAATGGGGAAGGAGTGGGATGATTTGGAGGAGGAGGAGGAACCTACAGAAATCTAGATGGAGAATGTGGATTATCCTCTTTAAATTTTTTCTATTTTTTTATCCCCAGGGATGAGGCTATGTATTATTATGTGGTATTTAGGATGAGCATGTTGGGGTCACCCAAGGTTTCAATTAAAGACTGTGGTTTCACTAATTTTTTGGCTTGCCTCTTTTTCATGCCATACAGATTTACTTGCATTACTTTCCCAATTATTTCATGGGATTAGGGTCTTCATCTCCACCATCTCTTAAACTAGATGAATCTAAGGTCTCAATCACCACCTTAGAGCTGGTTCTTCTAGAAGTTGATGGGGGATATTTCTTCAAAGGAGCTAAATATTTCCATCTCTTAGAACCTCCTATTGTTAATTTAGTCAATTAAGTATCCAATGACCTCTTTGTATGATTCCATAATCTTTGTGTTCTCCATTGTAAACTAGTTAGTTCTCTAATTGACCAATTGATAGCTAGTAAGGGTGTAGTAAAACTTATGTTGATGTATTCTAGATCAATAAGATCTAACTTGTCATCTATCATTCCTTATGAAATCAATTCATCTATAAATGACTTTATCTGATTAAGATTCATATGAATCCAATCTCTTTACACTACTTCAAATTCATCTATGCAATCAACCTAATAGTCTTCTAGGTGGGGCATATGTTCATACATAGATCCTATGCCAAGATTTTGTTTTATATATCCTATGGTATACATGGAATTTCTATTGACATAGGTTCAGAGAGTGAATTCAAATATTTCCAATTCCATGTCATGTGTATTTATAGTTTATTTACAAAAAAAATGACCCAATGAAATGGGAAAAAAAATATCTAATACATGTTTCTCTCTAAAACATTCTTGAACAGCTAAAAATTATTTACAAAGCTAAATGAGAATGATATTATTTCTTTCCAACCTTAGAAGTCTCAAGGTGTGCCCTTCATAACCTCTGACCCTTGATATACATAAACTCCTAGTATTGAATGTATTACTTTCCATATTAGTGAACCAATTTAGCTACTTTAGCTGAAATCCACATACCCAAATATTCTTCTAGAAACTTCACCACTCTCAATGTGAATGCATCATTGACTTGGGTTTAGTGCTTATTTATTTGATACAATGTTATCTAAGTAAATCACTCAAATAATTGTGTTTATCATGTGATGTTCCCTTGTTGGGAAATCCTAGGATATACCATCTAAGAGGCTAATGAATATACTAGATAGGATTTCATAAATAACTATTTTAAGGTTTGTACATTTAGAAATTGAACATGTAAAGATTAAATGATTAGCTTACCCCATTATATGGATTATTTCTAGGGAAAATGATTTATATTGTAAGAAAAATCCAACAGTGGAAAGCCCTGGTGTCTTCTTTACCTACTACCCAATTTAATAGGGTAATCATATATGAGAGTTCTTCCTTAAAGCTTGATTTAAATAAGGGTTTAGGGACCTTAGAAGGTCTCTCTCTCTCTTCTGATTCAACCAAGAGATGTTGATAGTGGTTAAACATTTAATGGGATTCATATTCCAATGTGCATATCCATTTTTGATATTGATATTAACCAACTCCTCATGAAAGGGAACTCTCAATGTCATGTTCATAGAAACTCCATTTAGTTTTGTCATGAGTTTTCAAATTTTTATCCTAATTAATCTTTTCTATGTGTTATAATATTTGGCACAATTAATTACTAGATTTGAACATTGTACTAAAGTAAGAAAGGTAACTATTATAAATAAACCACTCTCTATAAGGCATTCAATAAGTAGTGTCAGGATTTTAAAATTTAGTATTTTATGGAAATCTTCTATGTCCACATGACCAATCTAATAATTATAAATATTTTGGGCATTACAGTCTAGGATCAGTAGTGGTTCATACCCCCATGTACTCAAACTTCATTTTTCTAATCTTTTGGTTTATAAATGTTGTTTGACAAGCAAAGGGTAGAATATCTAGTGGGTTAAGAGGTAGAAATGTTGAATGGTATAAAAATAATGCAATATAGTGGGCATATTGTGATTATAAAAAGAAACAATCCCTAAAAATGAAATTTTAAAAAATAGGCTAGATAAAAGTAACGTAGGGGTAGTAGTAGCACTTATGATATTTCTAGGATAATTTTGGCAAAGCTTCATTTCTAGGAAGGTAAGGAGTAGAGTAAAAACCACAGCTTCTAAGTTTGAAAATAAATAAAATTTAGTATATCTAGAATATATAAAAGGGATGAGGGTATAAGGATGTGTCATGCCTACACATGCACATGCCAGAGAAGGTTAATAGGTCTGATGACTATGTCCTTATGGGACACATAGGCATAGATGCATGGCTACTTTGGCAACTTGCATCACCCCATCATCGCATCTACAAAGGATAATATGCCCAACCATCACATCCCTCTAGGATGTATAGGTGTGTATGCATGGTTAACTTGAAAAATTTCATCACCACATCCATAGAGGATGGTAGGCCCAACTACCATATCCCTGTAGGATGGGTAGGTAGGGATGTGTGACTACCTTGGCATCTTGCACCACTACATCTATGGGGGATGGGTCAGTTGGTCATTCCCAACATGGATGCATATTCATGGCTAAAAACATTCACTAAGTAAAACCCCTTTTATAACTTTTTCTAGTTTTAGTCTTTTAGTACTATTGTTTACAACTAAAAAATGGTACAAGAATTTAAAAAATAATAACTGGCTTAGGCTAGGGATGTGATTTCTGGAGAAGACACACAAGAATGCTTAGAGTTTGGGTTTTGAATAGACCATTACTTATCCATTGGGATATAGATTCATCTTGAATATTGATATAATTAAAAGAAAACACATAGAACACAACATAAATGGAAACACACAACCCATAATAGAAATGGAAACACATGGCACACCATAGAAATGAAAATGTTAGAGGACAACCTACCATTATTCTTTATTTAACTTCAAATATTGCCTATTTTATAGTAATAGGAGATGTGTTCCATCTTTTTATGCTAGATAGTATGTATTTTCACCATAGAAATGTCTAGTTTTAAATGACCCATCCATAGGGAGTCAAATTTCCCATGACTTCCTCTTAGATCTCTTCTTTTGTCCCAAAGAAGACCATATCACCTATTTCAAAGTTAGATTGTCAAACATTTTGGTCAAATAATTATTTGAGATTTTATTGATGAACTTTGATCCTATCAACCATTGTGGCTCACTCTTCTTTAATCATGGCTAGGTATATTACTATTTTCTCTATTACATCTTTGAAATGTTCATCTTCAATAATTTGGGCTATTTTTAAAGTTGGTAATTCTAAAGAGATGGGAATCATATCATCTCTCCCATATATAAAATGAAATGGAGACATTCTAATTTCTATTTTAGGAGTGATCTAATCAGCTCATCATGTGATATATATCTTTATATGCTAATTCCTTTGATTATCATTGACCATCTTGCAAATAATGGTATTTATGTTCTTGTTGTTGGATTCAGATTGACCATTATGTTGAGGATAGTAATCTAAATAATGTGATAGAGATATGTCATATATATAAAATTTGGAAGTTATATCCATCACTATCCTCAGTGAAACACCAAATCTAGACAAGATATTTTCCTTCATGAAGTTACACACAACCTCAGAAGTGGTAGATCATAATGGAATAACTTCTACCTAATTTATGAAATAGTTAGTGGTTGTCAAAGCATGAGTGTGTCTAGAAATGGAATGAGGATTTAGAGTTCTAATTAAGTCTAATACCCATTGTTTAAATGGTTCCTCAATGATTATAGGTTTGAGGTAAAGTAGTAAGCTTTAGCCTACCAACAAAGTATTGACAATATTTTCATTTAGAAACCTATTTATGTGTATCCTTGAATAGTGTAGCTAATAGTAATGAGATTTAAAAAAAATTCCATACTTGAGGATGATAAATTTCCTCCAAAGGCTTTATCATGAAAATATTCTAATATTTTATTTTATTGTTATTTATTTCAACACCTCAAAAAGGTACCATCCAAAAACTTTTTAAACAAGGTATTATCCAAAATTACATACCTAGTTACCTTTAGTTGGAGAGTCTATTTTTGCTTAGGGTTAAAATGAGATGGGCATTAACCATAGGATAAGAAGAATTCTATATCTTAATACCATTCTTCAAGGAATTAAAAAAATACTACTAATGGTAACTCTCCCTTTTCTTTTCTCTAATAATCAATGTTGTTAGCAATCAACTAGAAAATACCTTGTCCTCTCATAAATTTTTTAGGTTTGATATCCAAATCATATTCCTAAAATATATGAATCCAACTACCTATTTTTTATCCAAGTTATTTTTGAGTGAGGATTGATTTTACTTTTGAATATCGGACCATGACAATCGTATGAGAGTTCAGAATGTGAAACTTGAAATGTTTTAGAACTTTTTGTTGATGCAGTGGATAACACCCTTGACAGGAGGCTGAGATCTTGTCTTCCATGCATCACAATGGAAACTCATCTCTTGCCTGTGGGTCTGGAAAAACTGAGAGGAGAGTCTCTAGATAAGGGATAGCTCCCTTTGATGCATCTAAGTTATTCTAATAAGTTGCTAATACACACACACACACACACACACACACACACACACACACACACACACACACACACACACACACACATATATATAATGGCAGGGGTGAAAAGAGAGAAGGATTACTGAAAAATAGAACCTAACCTAAGAGGGTGATGCACCAAACAATTTTGATCTACTCATACTCACACTATGAACCATAAGAACACATACATACACTTTAACTAGTAAAAGGACCAGGCTACAGGGAGCTTGCTAGGGAGGCTTTAATGGAAACACACAGAAAAATAACTTACCATAGGCACTATAGTAAAAGCACACTGTCTAGTAACCTCATTCTGCGTCTGTGCTCTAGATACAGCTCTTCTTGCCACCTACAGGAATGGTGCTTTGTATATACCAGGTGTGTTGGTATCAAGCCTATGAAAGCATTAAGAAAGAAATGACTGAACACAAGTTTAACACTCAGACACACTCAGAGATCCCAAAAAGAGGTAAAACATGTGTATTTTATTGATTTTAGGTGAAAATTAGCAGGGCTTCACCTTAAACATGAGAGATCACTTTCTTAAAATGAGAATTTTTCAATATATAGAGGAATAAAGAGGCCTTTTGGCACCCTTTTACAAATGGGCCATGTGCATTTCGAGCATTGGGAAGAGGAAGCTATTTGATAGATAATGTTGTGTCAGCTCCTATTTTGATTTTAGGTGTTTAAGATATATTAAACATCATATGTGAAATTATGGGCCATGCCATTTGTCTAAAAATAAGATCGCTCCTTCAAGGCATTCACATGGTTTGTCTACTCATCAATGCAAAGTGAAGAAAAATGGGTCGCATCATTCACTGTTCATGCTCCTTGATGACCACTTGACAGATACTGTGTCAATTGCTAGAGTAACTCCTTAAGTCGACACCTTCCTTTGCCACTTGGACTATTTTTTCTATTTCTACACTTGGCTCTTTTGCCTCTTCTTGGCTTTGTTTTTTCTAGTTACGTCATCCTTCGGGGGCTATCTTCTACTAATTCTTTAGCTCTTTAAGCTCCCTTCTTGATGATTTATTCCTTCTAGCTTTAAGCCTTTAAATTCCTTCAGGTTCGTGCCTTTTATTTAAAGATCAATGGCTATTTCATTTCCATAAAGTTGATGTTCACACATCCATCACCATTTGGTCGATTCTTTTGGCCTTTTCTTTGATCCCTTTGTAAGTGTTCCCTACCCTCCACAAGGGCACTTATCCTTTGGGCTTTGGGAGACTCCCTTAAACCTTCCAATTGAACTGATCGATTGAACCAACAATTGGTTTAATGGTTCAATGGTTCAATACTGTGTTCTACTCATTCATTTGACCATTTAAACCAACCACTTTGAATCAATTGATTGAACTAACCAATTGAAGCAATCACTTGAACCAACTGCTTGAACTAACAATGGTTCAACATTTTGATGGTTCAACAGTTCAATACTTCTAAGTTCAAAGCAATTGAACCAAGCGCTTGAACCAATTGCTTAAACCAAGCACTTAAACCAAGCACTTGAACCAAGTACTTAAACCAATAATGGTTCAACAGTTTAACGGTTCAATAGTTCAATACTTCCATGTTCAAAGTGATTGAACCAAGTGATTAAACCAAGCATTAAACCAAGCTGATGAACCAAGCTGATGAACCAAACCTTTGAACTAGGCTGATGAACCAAACCTTTGAACCAAGCTGTTGAACCAAGCTAATGAACCAAACCTTTGAACCAAGCCATTAAACCAAGCCAATGAACCAAGCCAATGAACCAATTCGATGAACCAAGCCGTTGAACTAAGCCTTTGAACCAAGAATGGTTCAAAGTTCGATTTCAAAGTTCTTGGAAGGTCATGGCATTGGACCCCAATGTCGAACCATTAAATTGGTTCCTCCTTTTGCCGAAAGACTTGTGCAAAAAATCAAATTTGAAACTGGCTCAGAACAGAAAGGGAAGGAGACCGATTTTGGCTTGCAGGGCCAAAATGGTTAACAAATTAGTGATTCTTAGGGGAAGCATGCCTGTTATGCTTAAAAACTAGTAGCCTCAAAGTACATTGGGCATGGAGTCAGAATATAGCTTGAAAAGTTAAGAACTACTTTGATTTATCCAAGAAACAATCACGAAGTTCTTACGCTAAAAGGAAATGAAATACACACAAGATTAAGAAAACTACTAACATGTGCAAAAGCACTTAGCAAAAATAGGGAAAAATGAGGAAAATATATACATGATGGGAGGAGGGCTTAGTGATAATGCTTAAGATGTATCCAATTTACTAGGATATATAATTCTTCACCATCCAACTTAGAGAGTTGGAACGCATTATGCTATTTGCACTGAGTGATGACGTATGGACCACTCCATATGGCATTGAATTTTCTGTGCTTTCTAGGCTTAGCTCAGTCTGTATCCCATTTTAAGATGATTTCTCCTTTAGAGAAACTTTTTGATGAATATCTCTAATCAAAGTGTTTCTTTGTCTACCATTGGTGACTGGTCATAGAAGCCTTAGCCTAGTCCCTTGTCTCTTGAAGCTCCATCAACTCACATAGCTTAACCTCCATGTTGTTGCCTCCTTCTAACTATAGCTAGTGAATAATGTCCAAGGCTGGCAACTTAAGTGAAATAGGAATCCTAGCTTCCCTTCCATACATGAGCGTGTATGGTGAATTACCAATTGATCTCTTTGGAGTGACCCTATTTTCCCACAGGGCTATTTTTAACTTGGCATGCCAAGTTCTCTGATTATCCTCCATTGTTCTTTTGATAATCTTGATCAAATTCTTATTGGTGGACTCAGCTAGCCCATTCCCTTATGGGTAGTAATTTGACAAAGTACCAAGATAGATACCATATCTCAATGCCCATTCACTTGTTTTAGTTCCCAGAAAAGCTAATGCATTATATGAGATGATGGTAGCTAGAACCCCAAACCTTGCCATCAAGTCCTCATAAAAATCTAGGACTACACTTTCATTGACTTCCTTCAAAGTGACACCCTCTACCCATCTTTTGAACTAGTTTGTGGCAGTTAGGACCCACTTGTGTCCAGTGCTAAAGGGAGGGTTAATCATCCTTATAAAGTCAAGGCCCCATTGCATGAATGGCTGCTCTACCTAAATAGGTTGTAAAGGCATGGTAGCCAGTTGTTGCTTCCCATTAAAGATCACACACTTTTGGCACTTTCATACCTAGGCATGAATGTCTCTAAATAAAGTAGACCATAAGTAACTAGCTCTCATTATTCTTGCAGTTGTAGGCCTAGGAGCAAAGTGACCACCAGCTGGCCCATCATGGAACTCAGATAGCACCCTGTTAGCCTGACTTGGGTCTATGCACCTTAAAAGCACTCCTAAGAGATCCATTCTAAATATCACACCATCAATCAAGACATAAGAGAGAGATTGGAGTCTGAAATACCTCCTTTTGGTCCTATTAAGGCCCTGCGAGCACTCACTAGTGAGGAGGAAATGCCTTAAGTCTAATGTCCAATCCTTTATAACAGCTAGTTCTTCTACTATAATTGCATCATGAATTAACAAACTATCCTCCTTTTGTTGTTTAAAGTCTATAACACAGTGTTCACATAGGCCTCTCCCTCTTACCAGCTTGGTGATCTTGATATCCACATCATATTCCATTACCTTAGTGATCCACCCCACTCTCTTTCCATTCAGGTCACAGTTGGTTAAGAAATCCTTGATGCCAGGATGTGGAACCATGAGGTGAATTCTGTTGTTGGATAACATATGCCTAAATTTCTTTAGACTCTATATGACTATAAGGACTTGCTTCTCCACATATGTATACTTGACCTCAAAACCCTCTAGGCCTTGGCTAAAAAATGCAAGTGGTTGTTCAAGGTTATCACTATTTGCTTGGGTAAGTGTGGAGGAGATTACCTCTTCATTTTTGAAGGTGTAGAGGTTGAAATCCTTGGTGAAGTCAAGACTGATCAAGGTAGGAGCATGGGTGATAGCCTACTTGATCTCTTCAAATCTATTCCTCCTTTACATTATCCATTAAAAATTCTCATCTTTCTTCAACATAGAGGTCAATGGCTTGACTACCTCTACAAAATTTGGAATAAATCTTTGGATGAAATTTATTTTTCTAAAGAAGCTCTATAGTCCCTTCTTGTGTTTAGGCAAGGATAGCTCCAGGATGGAGTGAAATCTCTTTGGATCAATGGTCAAGCCTTCCTTGGAAACAACATGGCCAAGGAGTTTACCCTCATATATAGTAAACACACATTTCTTTGGGTTGAGAGAGATATTGAAGTCTCCACACCTCTCAAAGATTTGTTTGAGGTGTTTCATGTGTTGGCCCACCTCTTTAGACAATCCCACCTCTTTAGAGAATATTGTCACATCATCAAGATACACCAGCACAATGTTATTTATCAGGCCTTAAAAGGCCATGTCCATGGCTTCTTGAAAGGTGGCACTAGCATTGGATAGTTTGAATGGCATTTTCCTATAAGCAAATGTCCCCCATTTGGTAATGAAGGCTATCTTGTACTAGTCATAGTCTTACACCAAAATTTGATTATATCCTGAATACCCATCCAAGAGGGAGAAATGCTCACTACTTGTCACCATTTGAAGGATCTACTCCATGATTGGGAGAGGATAATGGTCTTTCAAAGAGACTCTATTAAGGTCTCTAAAATCTACACATAATTTGATCTCCCCATTCTTTTTCCAGACAGGAACAAGATTGGCCAGCCAAGAAGAGTGTTTAATTGGAAATATTATCCTGGACTCAATTAGCTTGGTGAGTTCCTTTCACATGAGAGGTTTAATCTTAGGGTTGACAGGCCTTTTCTTTTGCTTGATCAACTTGGTACCTTTCTTCAACTCAATGGTATGTTGGGCCAAATTTGGGTCAAAACCCTTCAAATCACTATACTCCCAAGTGAAGACATCAATAAACTCTTGGCACAACAAGTTGAAGGCCTACCTTTCATGGTTCATGCACACTTTCCCAAGTGCAAGTAGCTTATCTTTGAATATTTCAACCTTCTCATAGTTCTCCTCCTTATTTGTGATGCTTGCCTTACCACTTTTCAACTGGTCATCTTCATTGAAGATACTCTCAAGAGTGACCAAGCCTTTGGGAAGTTTATTGTTCTTTAGCTGAACAATTTGGTTGCCATACTATTGTTGTAGCTTAGCCTAGTTTTTAGTAGCAAACTCAGCTTCTTCTTACAAGAAGAGTGTTATTTTTTGGTCACTATCAAACACTTGCCAATTAGTGATGTCATCAGAAATAGAGGGATGGATTACTAACTTTAAGTGACATGAACTGCAGTCTCAGCGTATTTCCCTAGGGATATCAAACTGGGCACCAACTACTGCCAGCCTATCTACTTGCTTGTTATGCTCTCTATAAATGGAGGTAGCATTGAAAGAAAGGAAATTCTCCACTAAGTTCCATACCCTGTGTTTATAGGACTTAATCAAAGAATTCTTTGTTAGATTTTGGCTCCTTACCTGATTCACAATCAGCTCTTTGTCACCAAAAACCTATAGCTCTTTGATTCCTCTTTTCCTCACCCACTCCAAACTATGGATGAGGGATTTGTACTCTACAACATTACTTGTGAAAGAAAATTGAAAATTGAAAGCTGAAAAGTATTTCTCCTTTGAAGGAGAAACTAGCACCACTCCACCACCTACTCCCAACTTACTTCTTGAGCCATCAAAGAATAACTATGGCTTGCTTTTATCAAATTTGGTATAAAATTACCCTCTTCATGCATGCAATAAATCCCAAGCCCTACCTCTTCTATGAATTTGTAAGGATCATGCTCAAAATTGTCACTTCCCCATTCGTCTAAGAGCAAGTCAGCAACTCCTTCAAAGGCAGAGGATGGAGATTGATCTATTGGGAATTCTTCTTGGTCAATAATGGTGTAGCTGACATTTGCCACCTTGAGTGAGTATGGTTCTAGATGATCTCTATGGAGTGGATCCAATTCAATCTTGACCTTAGTCCCATACTTGGTTCTAAAAACTAGATAAGACCAGTTTGTTACTAGGTAGCCACCTATCTTGGATGTGGAATCCCTAGACAAGCAAATAACAAAGTAAGGAGGGACATCTACCACTACCACATCATGAGGAACAGAGAAGGCCAGGTAGGCATGTAGCATTAGGCTTAAACCCTTCACCACTCCAACTATCTTTGTTGGTGTTCCATCCAGCTATAGGACTCCCTTAGTCATTTCTTCATATTTTAGCCCCAGCTTATTAGCTATGCATTTGGGCATTACTGAGGTGCTTGCTCCACTGTCAATGATGTAATTGTGCACCAAGAAATCTCTGATGACCAAGGAAAAATAAAAAGGGGGAACATTTTCCTCTTTCTTAACCTGGATTGATGTGGAAGGCTATCCATTCATCATCAGGACATTATCAGTTTTTGCTAGGATAGCTTGTTTATTCAGCCTGTGCAAATCCTTTTGCAGCATGTCCTTTTGTCCCATTATTGATAATGAATCCCACAAGGAGATGTTCATGTGTAGATTCTTCATTTGGTCTACCATGTTGACTCAAGGGTTTCCTTCTTTCAAATTTTCTTTGGGATTACTCATAGCCTAAGGCGTAGGCCGAGGAGCTAAAGGTGCCACTGGAGGCCTGAAGTTTGGAACTTTTTGGTTTACATGTGATGAAGAAGGTGGTGTTGACATTTGAGCAGTTGTTTGAGCTTCTTTCATTGCTCTCCTTTTGGACCTTGTGTTGGTTGTGACATATTCACCCTGATTGTCTACACTACCCACGTAATTGACTACATAGAACTCACCTTCTAGGTGATTCATGAGAGTAGAATCAGACTGAGTCTGACTGCTGCCTATGCCAGGTTGCACTAAAGCTTCAAAGCTTGGGAATTGGGTGGCTGTCTAATTTTCTTGTGCATTTGTGTAGTGACATAGCATTTAATTTATATAAATAGCTTGATCTTGACCATATCCCATGGTTAAGCAACTGGGTTATTCTTGTACCAAATTATTTTGAGTGGGTATTAGAGCCTTGGATGATGAAGGGGCACCTGGATTATAGCCTTGAAAAGGTCTGGCCTATGTAAACTAACCCTACCCTTGATTTTAATTCTAGAAAGGAGGTCTATTTACTTGCCCATACTACTGATATCCTTTATTTGGTTGGTTACCTTGAGCTTGTTACCTTTTAAGAGCTATTAGTTCATTTTTTACACTTTGAAATAGGCTTTTGACTTCATGGAGGTCATTAGATGAAGTAGCAGTTGGCTTCTCTATGCCAGGTAGAAGAGCCAAGGTGGGTGCAACAGTCTGGATTGGAGGCAGTGATTTAGGAAAGAGTGACATATGAGGCCTAGGAGCTATTTTTCCAGCCTACACCAGGCAACTCTCAACTGCTATAGCTATGTCATAGGTGGCAGGCAGCACATGTCCTCCCATGGACTGTATCATAATAGTAATGTCATTGTTCAATGCTTTCAAATAATAGAGGAAAGCATAGCTTGGAGTCAACCTTACCAAAATGAGCATTTTATCGCATGTCTTCTAAAATTGAGTGTTGAAATCTTTCATGAATTCATGTGGAGCTCTTTTCATAGTGGTCAGCTACACAGCAAGTGAGAGGTGCTCGATCTTCTCCCCAAATTGGTTCATTAAAAGGGTGCCCAATTCATTCCAGGAATTGATTGAATTCATGGGCAAAGTCCCATACCATTCCAAAACTTTGCCTTTGAAAGACAATGCTAGCAATCTGATCACAATGTTTTCCTCAGTGACATTGTGAATATTGTAGAGGTTGGTAATATTTTTGATGTGTTCGATAGTAGTAATGGGCCCTTCTCCATTAAAGGGAGGCACACTTTTAAGGATTTCCCCTAGAATTGGGTCATAATGTAGGAGATTCAAAGGACTCTAACCATGAAAGGCCACAAAAGGTAAAGCCATGGCTATGACAGGATTCAACCGAGGCCTTCTTGCATGGGTGTATCTTATAGCAGGTATGGGAAAGTGATTTCTTGAATAAGGATGGGTTTTTACAAACCTCAGTTGCTTTGCTGAGTTCAAAGGAAATTTAATGAATTCAAAAGGGACACCCCTAGTAGAAAATCATGTGGTGACTTTAGGCATAGGAGGTCAGACTGGTATTTGATCAAAAATTGATGTTCTTACCAGTGGAGTCACCAAATGCTGAAAATGGTTGATTTTATTGTAACAGGACCAGTATCAATCCTAGAACTTTGCTAAGTGTTAAAACTTAGTCCCATTAGGCATGCCAAAAAATGTTGACATAGTGGATTGCACCCTTGATAGGAGGCTAAGCTCTTGTCTTCCATGCATCACAATGGAAACTCCTCTCTTGCCTGTGGGTCTAGAAAAATTGAGAGGAGAGTCTCTAGATAAGGGCTACCTCCCTTTGATGCATCTGAGTTATTCCAATAAGTTGCTAATATATATATATATATATATATATATATATATATAATGGGGGGTGAAAAGAGAGAAAGATTACTAAAAAATAGAACCTAACCTAAGAAGGTGATGCACCAAAAAAGTTTGATCTACTTATACTCACACTCTAAACCATAAGAACACATACATACACTTTAACTGGTAAAAGGACCAAGTTTTAGGGAGCTTGATAGGGAGGCTTTAATGAAAACACATAGAAAAAGAACTTACCATAGGCACTATAGGAAAATCACACTATCTAGTAATTGTTGACCAATTTTACCCACAGGTAAAATCTCAGTCAACTTCTCCCCTGCTGTCTTAATGTCAGTCATTTTCGGGTTTAGGAAGTTCAATATGTTTGGTTCATGTCCTGGTTTAAGTGTTTTGGCAGCTTCTAGTTCAAAGAGTTTAATAGCTTGGTTCAAGGAGGCCGCACTTCAAATAAAAAGTGCCCGACTAGGCGCTAAGGTGCAGCAGCCGCAGAAAAGCCAGCAGGCCCGATGATGTCCTTGAGGACGTCAAGTTTGATGAAGTGAAATAGCCATTCCCTTTCAAATTGGTAGAGAGCTAACCGTGGAAAAGAAGAATCTCAAAATGTAGAGACCTGCCAGAATGTTTTCCCCAGGGGCCGAATGAGTCAGATAGGACAAATGGACAAGCGATAGGTAGGTGATGAGTGAGCAGTTAAGTCCAACTAGCGCCAATTTGAAGAAGTGACTCCAGTAGGTAAAATAGTTCCTTCGAATTGATCATGAGAAGATGCAATAGCTAAATAATGTAACTAATTTCTTCATTTTACATTTAATGGGTGGACAAACCATGTTTTGACATTAAAAATGTGGACTTTAAGCAAAACAAAGCACACGGCTCATTAATACTTTGAGCGGCTTGTTTCTTTTCATGAATAGGTGCAATAGGCCACTTGTAACAAAAGAGCGCCAAATGAGCCTCTTGGACTTTCCATATATATTTGATACTTGTCATTTTTGTAATCATCTTTTTCACAAATTTTATAAGGTGTAGCCCTGTTAAATTTTCCACCTGAATCAAATAAAGTAGTTTTACCTCTTCTTGGATGGATATTTTGTGTATGTTCTAATTGTGTGAGTTGTGTCCAGTCATTGTCTTTTGATGCTCTCATAGGTTCAGCACCAACACACTAGTTATCTACAAATTGCCATTGTTTGTAGCTGATAGGAGAAGAGTTCCATTCAGAAGTATAGAATAGAGGAAGTCATTTACAGCATGCATTTCACAGCATCTTGGTGAGTCCCTGTTCCTGTGTTTCCATAAGAACCTCCCTACCATTTTCCTATAGCCTAGTCTTTCTACCAAGTCTGAGTGTATGTTTGTTGTCTTTGTCTCATTCTAAGAGTGGGTGTGAGAAGGTCACCTTATTTTGGTGTATCACCTCCTTAGAGTAATTTGTTTTCCTATATCTTTCTTCCCTTTTCATCCCCCAATTTATATAGTTGCATATATATATACATGCCTGTATTTGCACTTGCTAGAATAAACATGATACATCAAAGGGACCTAGCCCTTATCTAGAGATTCTCCTCTCTTGCTTCACCATCCCACAGGTGAAAGAGGAGTTTCCATGTCATAAGGAGAAGGTAGGAGCTAGGCCTCCTTGCCCCGGGTGCAATCTCCAGGATCAATAGTTTTGGCATGCCTAGTGGGACACACAGTTTGATAACTCAGTAAAGTTTCAGGATTGATGCTGGTCCTATCATAGCAATTTAAAGTTTTCTAGCATCTGGTGACTCCACTGGTAAGAGTTCAGTTCTATAATTTCAAGACAAGTTTCTTAATCATTTGATGCCTAAAGTCACCACACGATCTGCTAATAAGGGTGTCCCTTTTGAATTCATTGAATTACCTCTCAACTCAGCAAAGTGACTAAGGTTCAAAGGGACTCATCCTTATTTATTGAGTCATCTTCCCAGTTTGGCTACAGGTGCTTCCTTCACAAGAAAAGTACCCTGTTTGAATCCCCTTATTGCTACGACATCACCCAACATAGAGAAACCAGCCGCTACTCCATCCAATGAGCTTCAGGAAGTTAGGAGGCTATTGTAGAGTATGTCAAGCAAACTCATTGCCATTAAAAGGCAACAAGCTCAAGGCAACAGACCAAATCAGGGATACTAGAATTATGGTCAATCCCCTAGACCCCCTTTTCAAAATTATAGTCAAGGATAGGGTCAGATTACTTAGACCAAACCTTTCCAAGGCTACAACCCAGGTGCCCCTCCACCATCTAAAGCTATGGTGCCCATTCAGAATAATTTGGTGCAAGAACAACCAAGTTGTTCAACCACATGATATGGTCAAGAGCAAGCCATTTATACAAATGAGATGATGGGTTGTTACCCAAATGTGTTGGACAATCAGACAGCCACTCATTCTCAGGTCTTCGAGGCTCCAATGCAACCCAACATAAGCAACAGTCAGAGTCAGCTTAACTCTACTCTTATGAACCACTTAGAAGGTGAGTTCTGTATGATCAATTATGTGGGTGTTGCAGACAATCAGGCTAATTATGTTGCAGCCAACACAAGATCTAAAGGGAGAGTTATGGAAGAAACTCAAGTAGCTATTCAAACAGCCACACCATCTCTTCCACCACAGGCGAACCAAAAATTCCCAAATTTCAGGCTGCCAATCATACATTCAGATCCCTGACCTATGCCTTAGAAGACTGCAAGTGACCCCAAAGAAAATATGGAAGGGAACGATCCTCAAATCAACATGGTAGACCAAGTGAAGGAGCTGCACATAAATATTTCATTGTGGGATCCATTATCGATACTAGATGTGTCAGATGAAAGAGATGCTAGAAGCATTCCCTTTGATCCAGGAGGGAATCAAAAATGCCTAGTTAACTATATATAGTAGGTTGCTTTTAGTTTTCTTTCCTTGTTTTCCCTAAGTGCTATTGCACAAGTAGTTTTCTTAGCTTTGTGTGTGTCTTCATTTCCTTTCAGGTGAATTTGCATGATTGATTCTGGAATTTATCAAAGCTATTGCTATTTTAAAGTTACAATCTGACTCCGCACCCAATGGATTACAAGGCAGCTAGATTCTAAGCATAGCAGGCATGCTTCCCCTGTGAGTTGCCAATCTATTAACCAATTTTGCCCACAGGGACAATCTTGATCAAATTCTCCCTTGCTATCTTAATGCCAGTCATTTTTAGGTTTAGCAAGTTCAATATGTTTGGTTCATGGCCTAGTTCAAGTGTTTCAGCAGCTTTTGGTTCAAAGAGTTCAACGGCTTGGTTCAAGGAGGCCACACTTCAAAGGAAAAGTGCTCGACTGGGTGTTAAGGTGTAGTAGTCATAGAAAAGCCAATAGGCCCGATGACGTCCTTAAGGATGTCAAGTTTGATGAAGTGAAATAGATGTTCCCTTTCAAACTAGTAAAGAGCTAACCATGGAAAAGAAGGAGCTCAAAATGCAGTGACCTACCATAATGTTCACCCCAGGGGCTGAATGAGTTATATAGGATAAATGGACAAGCGACAAGCAGGTGATGAGTGAGCAGTTAAGTCCAACTGGTGCCAATTTGAAGAAGTGACTCCAATAGGTAAAATAGTTCCTTCGAATTGATCATGAGAAGATGCAATAGCTAAAGAATGTAACTGATTTCTTCATTTTACATTTAATGTGTGGACAAACCATGTTTTGACATTAAAAATGCGAACTTCAAGCAGAACAAAGCACACAGCTCATTAATACTTTGAGTGGCTTGTTTCTTTTCATGAATAGGCATAATAGGCCACTTGTAACAAAAGAGTGCCAAATGAGCCTCTTGGACTTTCCATATATATTTGATACTTGTCATTTTTGTAATCATCTTTTTCACAAATTTTACAAGGTGTAGCCCTATTAAAATTTCCACCTAAATAAAAAAAGTAGTTTTACCTCTTCTTGGATGGATATTCTATGTATGTTCTGAGTGTTTGCGCTGTGTCCAGTCATTGTTTTTTGATGCTCTCATAGGTTCAACACCAACACACCAGTTATCTACAAAACACCATTGTCTGTAGCTGACAGGAGAAGAGTTCCATTCGGAAGTATAGAATAGAGGAAGTCATTTACAGCATGCATTTCATAGCATCTTGGTGAGTCCCTGTTCTTATGTTTCCATAAGAACCTCCCTACCATTTTCCTATAGCCTAGTCTTTCTACCAAGTTTGAGTGTATGTTTGTTTTCTTTGTCTCATTTTAAGAGTGGGTGTGAGAAGGCCACCTTATTTTGGTGTATCACCTCCTTAGAGTAGTTTTCTTTCTTGTATCTTTCTTCCCTTTTCATCCCCCATTTTATATAGCTACATACACACACACACACACACACACACACACACACACACACACACACACACACACACACACACACACACACACACACACACACACACACACACACACACACACACACATGCCTATATTTGCACTTGTTGGAATAAACATGATACATCAAAGGGAGCTAGCCCTTATCTAGAGACTCTCCTCTCCTACTTTGCCATCCCACAGGTGAGAGAGGAGTTTTCATGTTGTGAGGAGAAGGCAGGAGCTAGGCCTCCTTGCCCCGGGTGCAATTTCTTGCGTCAACAGTAACCTCCTTTTACCTCTATGCTCTAGATACAACTCTTCTTTTCACCTGTAAGAATGGCACTTTGTATATACTAGGTGTGTTGGTATCAACCTTGTGAAAGCATTAAGAAAGAAATGACTGAACACAATTTTAACACTCAGACACACTCAGAGATATATCCAACCTAGAATAGAGGTAAAAAATGCATATTTTATTGATTCCAGGTGAAAATTAGCAGGGCTTCTCCTTACAACATGAGAGATCACTTTCTCAAAATGAGAAATTTTCAATATATAGAGGAATAAAGAGGCCTTTTGGCACCCTTTTACAAATGGCCCATGTGCATTCTGAGCATTGGGAAGAGGAAACCACTTGATAGATAATGTTGTGTCAGCTCATATTTTGATTTTAGGCATTTAAGATATATTAAATGTCATTTGTGAAATTATGGGCCATGCCATTTGTCTGCAAACAAGACCACTCCTTCAAGGCATTCATGTAGTTTGTCTTCTCATCAATGCAAAGTGAATAAGAATGGGTCACGTCATTCACTATTTGTGCCCCTTGATGACCACTTGACATATACTATGTCAACCATTGGAGTAACTCCTTGAGTTGACACCTTCCTTTTCCACTTGGACTATTTTGTCTATTTTTGCACTTGGCTCTTTTACCTCTTCCTGGCTTTGTCTTTTTTGGTTCCTTCATCCTTCAGGGGCTATCTTCTACTAATTCTTCAGCTCTTTGGACTCCCTCCTTGATGATTTCTTCCTTATGGCTTTAAGCCTTTAAATTCCTTCAGGTTCACACCTTTTATTTAAATATCAATGGTTATTTCATTGCCGTAAAGTTGATGTTCGCATGCCCATTGCCATTTGGTCGATTCCTCCAGCCTTTTCTTTGATCCCTTTATAAGTGTTCCCTAACCTATGCAAGGGCACTTATCCTTCAAGCTTTGGGAGACTCCCTTAAACCTTTAAATTAAACTGATCGATTGAACCAACAATTGGTTCAACAGTTCAATGGTTTAATTCTGTGTTTTACTCATTCATTTGACTGCTTGAACCAGCTGCTTTGAACCAACTGATTGAACCCTTTGATTAAACTGACTGATTGAACCAAGTGCTTGAACTAACTACTTAAACCAATAATGGTTTAACAATTTAATGGTTCAATGGTTGAATACTTCAAAGTTCAAAGCGATTGAACCAAATGCTTGAACCAATCGCTTGAACCAACTGCTTGAACCAACAATGGTTCAATAGTTCAATGGTTCAATACTTCCAAGTTTAAAGTGATTGAACCAAGTGTTGAACCAAGCTGATGAACCAAACCTTTGAATTAAGTTGTTGAACAAAGTTGATGAACCAAACCTTTGAACCAAGCCGTTGAACCAAGCTAATGAACCAAACCTTTAAACCAAGCCGTTGAACTAAGCTGATGAACCAAACCTTTAAACCAAGCTGATGAACCAAACCTTTGAACCAAGCCAATGAACCAAACCTTTAAACCAAGCTGTTAAACCAAGCTGATGAACCAAAACCTTTGAACCAAGCCGATGAACCAAGCTAATGAACCAAGCCATTGAACCAAGCCTTTGAACCAAGAATGGTTCAAAGTTCAAGTTCAAATTTCTTGGAAAGCTCATGGCATTGGACCCTGATGTCGAACCATTGAACTAGTTCCTTCTTTCTCCAAAAGACATGTGCAAAAAATCAAAGTTGAAACTGGCTTAGAATAGAATGGGAAGGAGACCGATTTTGGCCTGTAGGGCCAAAATGGTTAACACTTTCACCACGACATATGAATGTTTTTCTATTAGTGAATACTTGAGCTCATGATATTTCAACATAAAACTCATAAAGGTAATAGGGGACTCAATTGCCTCATCATTATTTTGTAATAAGATAGTAGATAAAGTATAATCAGAGGAGTAGTAATAAGAAATGAAATCTTTATTGAAATTTGGGCATGTCAAAACTGGTGCTTTAAAAATTGCTTCTTTGATATCATTGAATGATTTATTCCCATCATCACTCCATTTTAAGGATTTCTTTATAGTAATTATTTGCATGAAATTCCTAGTGAGCTTATCAAAGTCTATAAAAAATATTCTAAGAAAATTGACTTTACCAAAGAATGAATGAGTACTAGGTTTGTTGGTTAGTAGGGACAACTATTAAATATATTTTACCCTTTATAATTCAATCTTGGTACCTTATTTAGATACCACATGACCTAACAAATTGCCTTCTATCATTATTTAGATGGACTTCTTAGGATTTAAGGAAGTACCATGGGAGTGATACCTTTCAAAAACCTTTTGCAAGTGTTCGAGATGTTCGCCTCTCTTCTTTGAGAAAAGTGTGAGATCATCTAGATGAATCAAAATGGTTTTATTCTTAATTTCATTGAATTCTAATTCCATCACTCTTTGTAATGTTACTCCTGCATTAATGAGGCTAAAAGGCATTATTTTATAAGTGAAGGTTCCCAAAGGGGTGGTGAAGGTTGTTTTGAATTGATCCTCCTTAGTCAATTCAACTTGATTATATCTAGAGAATCCATCTAACATAGAAATAATTTTATATCCCATGATGGCTTGTAAAATTTGATCTATGATTAGAAAGGGGTAATTATATTTTAGTGAGGCTTGATTGAGATTGCATAAATATACAGAAATCCTCACTTCAGTCTTATTTTGAATATGCATGATGTTGGCTACCTAAGTTAAATGTTGGATTGGGAAGATAATTCTAGCATCTAACATTTTTTTGATCTCTTCATAGATGGTGCCAAAAATCTTAGGATTATAATGCCTCAAATTTTGCCTTAATGGATTGATATCAGGTTTTAATGAAATGTCATGTTACATGATTCTTGGTTTGAAATATTTTATGTATACGTAACCCCAAGCAAATATATCTTTTTAGAATTCAAAGAAAATGATGAATCTTCTATGATCTTCTTTAGAAAAACATTTTTTGATATTTACATACCTCAATTCCTCCTATGTACTAATGTTTATTTTTCTCATATTTGGGACATCCCTAAGAATTTCCTTGAATCTTTTGTTTAATATACATGTCATGTTTGTCAGACATCTCTTCTAAAGAGACTTAATTGGATGATGTTACCTTTGATTTTATCTTCTTTAATGTCATGTGTTGATGAATCATATCCCTCTTTATCTTTGAAGGTAGAATATTTTTTGTATGTAGCAAGACTTCCATTGGAGAATAAATTTCTGAAATTATCTTTGTGCTTGAAGAAGGAAATAATTTGTTCATCATTTTTGAATACTTGCCAATGTCTAAGATTATCTAGCACACTTGACTGATATATAATTTCAATAACATATTGATCTTGGTCAATTTTTGGTGGAGGAATCATCAATGAAGTGGTATCATCCAATGCATGTGCTTTAGAATTTTTTGGTCTAGGGACTACATTTATGGAGAAAGCCTATAAGGCCTTGATATAATCCTAAACTTTGTTTTGATAATTCTTAATTCTATCTTTTCTAACTTGATATTGACTTCGTACTTCTTAACTATCAATTCTATGACACCTTATGTTCTGAGGTTATGAATACCTATGTTTTTTCTATTTTTAATATTAGTAACAAGGCTTCATATTTGATAGTTTTATTCATGCATTTGAACTCTTTTTTTTATGAAAACAAAAAGGATTTTTTGTGTGGAGATATCAGTAACACACCAGCACTTGAAATAGTGGTCAAGCAACTCCCATTAAATTTTAGAGTCAAAATGTCATTATAATAACCTTCTATTAATTTATGGAGCTCTAAATATTTTTTGGACAACATCATGTAATTTACAGGTCTAGTTTTTTCATACAAGATATATGCTCTAGGATCATTGGTTTTTTATAATAGGAATTTATATTTTGGTTTTGGAAGAATATTTTCATTGATTTCTCTTACCAAAATTACCACATGAGTCTAATTAATTTTGATTTTTCTTCCAATATCTTTGTATAAAGATCTACTCAAAAGCATTCCATAACTAGGAGGAATATCTACTACTAGTATAGCCATCTCCATCCTCTTTTCTGGGAAGGCAACTAAAGCAACTTGTGTATCTTTCATCTATTTGATTAATTGAACCTTCATAGCTTCCATGTTGAAGTAGCTACCAAATTTTTATGTGCAAGTTAATCCCAAGGAATGTACCACCTTAGATGGCATGACATTGTTTGAATCCCCCAAATTAATTATATAGTTGTTTAGTTTATAATCAACTATGAAAAGAGAAACATAAAAAGGTTCAAGCCTCTCACTATTTATATTAGTGATGTCTACATTGTTCTAAAAATCATAATCAGCTATCTTAATGTGTGCTCCATTGAAAGTAGTGCTAGAACCTCATCCTTTTATAAAATTAACTTATCTATCTAATTATTCAAGGTTGTTTCTAAACCTTATTCATATTTATGTCATCAATTATATTGAAAGAAGAATTGGTAAGTTCTTCATTTTAAATCAAATGAGGGGACTTTGAACTACTTTATTTTTTTGGTTGTTTATCTTTTGAAAAAAAAATTTAAAGAAGTACCTTTGTTAATAAAAAATTTGGGAACCATTATGGATTTAGTAATATCCTTCATTTTTTTATAATACTCTTCATTTTTCTTTGAAGCTTTCATCCTTTAGTTTTGATCTCAAGTGAATACTATATATGATGACTATTCATATCCTCAACACTTTATTCATTATCATCACCTTCTATTTCATACTCAAAATAACACATAGTGGAGTCACCATCAGGGTCCTAAATTTTAGGATCAGAGGTACCCAAAACACCTTTTTTAGGTGGTTTTTCAATTGGGTAAAGTTGTAGCATTATTACCATTTTTGGGCAATTCAAACCATCGTGATCATTGGTGGAATGAAAAATACAAGAGTAATGAATAAAAATTGTATCTGCTTTAATATAAGGTTGAAGATGTGGAGAAGTAATATAGGTTGAACATTACCATGATAAGGAACAAAAGGTCTCCTGTGTATATCCTTATATGGAGCATTTTGAGATTGAGGAATCTATTTTTTCAAAACTAAAATATCATTTTCTAATTTCAAAATAAGAGAGTTTATTTAATTATGCTCTTGGGTTTTGAAGACCTATTTATTCATCTTTCTAGCCATGATCATACCATCTTTAATATTGGTGGACTGGGTTTGTACATCAGTGAATGTTTCAAGATCATTTCTTCATAGGAATAAACTTAGTTCAAGTATCTATGAATTCAAAAAGAAACATTTTTTATTCTCTAATATGGGCATTATAATTGTAGGTATTTAATGCACTAATTTGTTGAAATAGGCTATGAAATCCTTCATAAGTTCGTGGGAGTATTTATTTATTTGAGACAATTGTGCTAAAATAGAATGTTCATCTTTGAAAGGTTTGAACTTATTCTCAAATTTTTCTATCATTATTTTCCAATTTTGGATGGAAGCAGTACGTAAATTATGGAACTACTTTGTAACTCATTTACCCAAGGTTTCCAAAATTAACACATATTCATGTTTAACACTGAGGATGCCACATGTATAAAATAACTCCTTAATAAGTTCATCAAGATGTTGTCTCCCATCCCCTATGACTTAGTGAAATTCTTTCTTGAGCATTTTGGTAGCTCATGAAGTTGAGCGCCTAAATTTAATGGGCCTATATGAGCACCCCAAGGTATAAAAACAACCATATTATGGTGATTAAGTATTTTATAAATAAATATTAATAGCAGAGAGAAAGTTTTACTTAAAGGTTATAATTCTTTTATTCATTCTATAGAAAGTCTAAAACTATATTGTTCTTACAAGTCAAATAATGCATCATAAGTCCCCCTCTTTTTTTAGACCTTATGTAACTTTTATTAGCCATGATGCTGGAAATTTTCAAGGATCTTTGATTATTATCCTTTGATCAATAAGCGCAACCATCCTTTGAGTGAAATCAGCATGTTATTCTTCCCTATCTAATATGGTTTTATATCTTTGAAATTGAGAATTATTTACCCTATGTTCCCAAGTAAACTACTATAAATCATAATAAATATCTAATTGTACAACTTGTGTCCATTCAAGGTTTGGTTGGATGACTAAGCTTAGATTTTTAGGAATATTCATGAAAATTACTATAACTAAAAAAATGTGGGTTGTATGGAAAGCACAGAATGTGCCCCACAATGGGTACCAAAAAATGTTGGTGAAATATTTGATACATCATATAAAATCAATATTTCATGATATTTTAGGAGATAAAAATTCTCTCCTCTATTATGAGGTAAGGTTCCCTTTAATGAAATCAATAAAAACTACCCAACTATGTATAATATTCACAATTTGAATAAAATGGGCTTTGTAAGAACAACGTTCAACTTAAAATTTTAAAAAAAAAACAAAGGGGAATACCAAGAGTCCTGAGAGAGTGAATAAATGTATATTTTACCCACTTATGTAATGAAACAATCTAAAGGAAAAAATTTACTCTAAGATATCAAACACAATTCATGCTTAGAATAATGAGAAATACATAACATAAGGAAAATGCATACCCATTAAGGAAATAACCAGACACAAAGTTCAAGTAATTACTTGTTCTTGGATAAAGATAGAATGAAAAGTTTCCTTCTTATTCCTCTTCAAGCTTTACAAATTGTGGACATCAAAAATCCTTTTTTTAGGTTGCCATTTCTTGTATTTATAACATAGAGAATGCGCTGACCCTTCACATTTCAAAATGACCTTTTACATTCTATTTTTTTCTTATTTTACCCTTTACAATTTTCAAATTTATAAAAAAGAAATATGAATTTCCCAAAATAGAAGTTAGAAAAAAATAAAAAAGAGAGACTACAGATTTTACTAGGAATTTTTTTGTAAGTCAATAGCAGTTATAGATGGATTGATAGTAATTAAATCTTTATTGGCTTGATCCTTATCACATGCATCCTTAAATTTTTAAAATCTCTAAACTAATTCAATATCCTCATTGGTTTTTGGATTTACCACATGATGACAACATGTGAACCATCTTTGGGAAATGGATGTCAAGGTGCATTGAGCTTTAAATAATTATTCTAGTTGGGTGTTCAACTCTTCTAGATAAATGTGGATTTTTTTGAGTTTTCACTAAGGCTTTATTGAACTTGCCTTCATAAAGATATTTTTTGACTAACTTTTAGGATTGATCTTTTAGCTCATCTATAGTGTCTTCAGTAGTCCCATACTTTTTCTATAAATAGTAACGAATCTCATCTATATTGCTAGAAATTAGTTTGAGAATTTATTCACCCATATCTTTGTTATCTTTCAGTTCCTTTATAACCTTAGTCAAGATTTCCATTTTATGGAGTATGCACTCTACCCATTTACAATAGTTGTCATCATCTTCTTTTTCAAATACTCCAACATCTACCATTATTTGGCCTCCATCATGATCATCTCTTTTATATATTTGATTACTTCTTCGCACACCTTCAAAGTGGTAGTGTGAGCTTTGATATGTACATGGATATATTATAGTTATTGTTTAATGAGATCATATATTTTCATGACTTATTCAATATATTTCATTCAATTTATATGTAAGTCATCTACCCACACTTCAAGATTCTTGCCATATGTATTATATTTATTGATTATGGCAATAACATCCTTTATTATACCTAGTAACTATGTTGGAGCATCAAATTTTGGTATTGTAGGTGTCTTAACCAAATTGAGAATGTAATTGGTGTATCTTATTAGTTGTTTAATTTTCCCTTTGAGTTATTCCTAAGTCAACTCATCTTGCTCATATATCTTAATGATTCTTTCAATGGTTTTTTAGAGATTATGAATACCATCTTCTCTTGTTACTTCTTTAAGTGATACTCTTTTTAGAATTTAATCACCTAATGGCATTTATTTATGTCTTTCTCGACATTTGGCTTGGTGATTTATACAAACTATGCCCCTAAAGAGTTAGGCACCAACCCAGATATGGTATTTGATTTATTTGGTGTAAAAGTCTTTAGGATATTAGCTACCACATCAAAATCTAGTAATTCAGTTTCAACTAGACTATTTATTTTCTATAACATTAGTTGTACCCATTGGAATTAAATATCACTAAAGGTAATCACTCAAGTATCATATGGGGAAGGAGTGGGTTGATTTAGAGGAGGAGGAGGAACCTACAAAGATTTAGATGGATATTTGGATTCTCCTCTTCAACCTTTTTATGTTGTTTTATCCCCAAAGATGAGGTTATGTATTGTTGTGTGGTATTCGAGATGATCAAGTTGGGGTCACCCAAGGTTTTAGTTAAATATCATGCTTTCACTAATTTCTTGGCTTGCTTATTTTTCCCTACCATAGGGCTTTCCTCACATTAATTTCTCAATTATTTCTTAGGATCATGCTCTTCATCTCCACCATCACTTGAACTAGATGAACCTAAGGTCTCAATCACCACCTTAGAGTTATTTCTTCTAGAATATTATGGGGGATCTTACTTTGAGGAGCTAAATATTTCCCTCTTTCAATGACCTATGGTTACTCTAGCTAATTTATTATCCAACCACTTATTCATATGATCCCATACTCTTTGTGTTCTCCAATATAAATTGGTTGGTTCTCTGATTGACCAATTAATAGTTGGTAAGAGTTTAGTAATAATTGTGTTGATGTATTCTAGATCAATAAGATCCAACTCATCATCTATCATTCCTTTTGGAATCCATTATAAATGATTTCATTTGATAAAGATTCATATGAATCCAATCTCTTTAGACTAATTCTTATGCCAATATCAATTACAAATTGGTTGGTCTTCTAGATGGGGCTTATGTCCATACATATATCCTATGCCAATATTTTGCTTTACATATCCTTTGGTACCCATGGGGTTTCTATTTTCATAGGTTCAAAGAATGAATTATAAAATGGCCAATTCTATGGCATGTGCATTTATATCTGATTTACAAACAAAATGACCCAATGAAATGGGAAAAGAAACACCTAATACATGTTTCTCTCTATAACATTTATGATTAGTTGACAATTGTCTACGAAGCTCGATGAGAATTATTTTGTTTCTTGTCAAAATTGGAAGTATCTAGGGGTATCCTTCATAACCTCCAACCCTTACATAAATTAACTTATAGAATTAAATGTATTAGTTTCCATACTGGTGAACCAATTTATCTACGTTGGCTGAAATACACATACCCCAATCTTCTTCTATCAACTGCACCATTCTCATTGTGAATGTGTCATTGACTCAAGTGTAGTGTTTGTTTCTTTGATTCAATGTGAGATGAGGAAAGCACTCAAATACTTGTGTCAATTTTGTGGTGGTCTCTCATTATAAAATCAATAGATATACCATCTAGGAGCCTAATGAATATACTAGATATGATGTCATTAAGAACTTTTTTGAGGTTTGCACATTTAAAAATTGATCATGCAAGGATTCATTGATTAGTTCACCACATTTTATGAATTTATTTCCATAGAAAATGATTTACATTAGAATAAACATACAATGGTTAAAAGGCTTAGTATCTTAACTACTTTCTAATTGATTTGATAGGGTAATCATATCTGAGAGTTCTTCTTTAAAGTATTCTCTGAATAAAGTTTTGGGGAATTTAGAAGGTATCTCTCTCTTTTAATTCAACTAAGATTTGTTAATAATAGTTAAAAATTTAATGGGATCATTATCCTAATGTGCATCTCCTTGTTTGATACTGATATTGACCAACTCTTCATGAAGTGGAACTCTTAATGTCATGCTCATAGAAACTCTATCTAGTTTCACTAAGAGTTGTCCAAAATTTGTCTTGATTTCTCTTGTCTATGAATTTTAGTATTTGGTAGAAGTAAAAACCAATTCCAAACAATATACTAAAGTGGGAAAGTTAGCTAATAGAGTTAAATCACTCTCTACAAGGCATTCAATAAGTAGTGTCCAGATTTTAAAATTTAGTCTTTTATGGAAATAGTCTAAGTCCATGTGATCGATCTAAGAATCAAAAATATTTAGGGTATCATAGTCTATGACTAGTAGTGGTTTACACCCCATGTACTTAAACTTCAGTTTACTAGTCTTTAGGTTTTTAATTTTTTTTTCTTAGTAAGGGATATAATATATAGTTGGTCAAGAGGTAGGAAATGTTGAATGAGTTGAAAATAATGCAAGGTAGTGGACATATGGTGATTCTAAAAAGAAATAATCCTTATAAATGAGATTCTAAAAAAATGGGGGAGAATAAAAATGTAGAGGTATCAACAATTATGAGATTTCCAAGTTAATTTTGGTAGATCTTCACTATTTGGAAGGTAGGGGTAGAGAAAAAACCACATCTTCCAAGGTTGAGAATGAGTAAAATGTAGTATATCTAGAATATATAGATGGGATGTGGTGAAAATGATACATCATGACTATCCATGAACACATAAGATAAGTATGGTAGCCCTGAATTCCACTCCCTCTAAGATGCATAAGTGCAAATGCATGACTGTCGTAGCATCTTACATTGTCATGTCATTTCATCCATAAAGGATAGTAGGCTTAACCACCATGTCCCTTTGGGATGCACAAGTATGGATGTGTGGATGCCTTAAAATCACATGTCTCCATGTTCATAGAGGATGGTATGCCTCACCATGATGTTAGCAGATATTTGTATTTATTGATAACTCTTCGTTAATTCTCATTATGACCAACCCATGAAAATTATCTAGGATAACCTTAAGAAGACTTATAAATTTCAAAAATAGTTGTTGAGGGATATTGGACACTACCAACAAAGGGAGACACCTATGACAATTGAAAATGTCCAAGTTTAATAATACTATACTAGAAGTGAAAATAGAAATCTACAATATGGATATTATTTGTATAAGATTATAAAAGTTTCTTGTATAGAATAAACTAATATTGAATAAATTTATCTATAAAATAGAGGTGGCTAAGATAGTATATGGGTAGATGTATATAAGGGAAGTGTACCAAAGATTCAAATATATGTGTAAAGTCCAAGTGATTCAAAGTGTGTCAAAGTTGATGTTTCCAAAGTTTCAATACCAAATGTAGATGTTTACAGTGTCTTTATACATTGATTCCATATTGTGCTCACTTTAAGAATCTATAATTTTATGTGTCACTTCAAATTCAAATGTCATTCTTGTATTTACTTGTAATTTATATAATTAATGGGAATAAGTGTCTATTTTTTATCTCTGATGCACTTGACCTAGCTTAATGCAATAGGAACATAATGTAAAAGGAGAAAGGAATAATTTTTAGGTCAAGAAACCATAAAGGTGTTGCACTATGTATATCACTATTTTATAGATTTTGTGATTAAATAAAATTAACCCTAATCAAATAAATAGTTGAGTAAAGAGAAATGGCTAAACAAATAAACATTCAACCATACATTTCACTTGCATATAAAATGATATTAAACAACTAGGGTTTTAGACAAAAGCATACAAAGGATGAAAAAATTATCTTTTCTAGAGTCTAGCAGGTATATTTAAATGTGTTTATCATGTAGGATTATTTCCCCACTATCAGATCTACCCCACTATCAGATCTACCTATTTACTTGTCATTATAAATATGGACACTATGGTGGGATTGGAAACTAGAGTGTTGCACTCTTATTCTTCACAGTGTTCTTATCCACTAGTGTTTTACAATTGAATTGAGACCTACAAATCTGGGAAAACTCTTTATAGATATGGGAAATTATGTCACAAAATTGTGTTCATTAAATTTGACCTATATCTTTCCTTCTTCTTTCTAAAATCCTAACAAATTCCTATACACAAGAAGCATAGAAAGATCAAATATAAAAGGGGGAAAATTGGGAAAGGTGGTATATGGTCAAGTTATCCTCAGAATGCCTATTATCTTGAGTGTTGCCTACATAACCTCAATGATAGGGACCTCAGGTAAATATAGTTTACCCTTGGGTAATGTGCATAATCAATCAATCATGATGTGTATATAAAATACTTTTTACCTAGGCCCTTCTATTGTTCCAAGCATGTAACCTAGGTGTAGTATGAAAATACTTCATAAATATACAAATATTGAGGTTGTTGTGTATTGATATTCTTTTGTATTAGCTAGTGCCAAAGGATAAGTTCTATGTTTAAAATTCCTTAGGGAACCCATTTAAATAGAAGAATCTAAATTTTTAATTTGAAAACCTTAATCATGCACCTAAAAATTGAAACAAGGTTAACATGGTTATAAGAAAAGGGATCTAGACAACTCTCTAAAATATACATTGGACAGCAACACTAGGAAGGACACTAAATCAGTGCACTCTTATCCAATGCACTACTCTTATCTAAAATTTAATTAAAAAAATAAGGACACATAACAATGGCTAGGGACCCCTATGAATATATCAAGGACTAGCGTTGAAGAATTGAGACTATGAGAAGAGAGAGATAAGCATGAAATTGTGACAAAATAGATAAAGGACTAAGATGATATGCATGAATAAGATTTTGATTCAACATTAAGAGATTCTAAATATAATAGCTAAAAAAATACATAGTACTTGTTTTTCTTGACCAAATTTGGGATTATACATTTTCTCCCATTTTAATTTAGTAATACAATAAAATGAAATACTAAAGTAAAAAAGAAAGTGTGTACCTATACTTACATGTGTATCATGTTATTTATTACAATTTGAGGTGCCATGGGTTTTATGTGATCAACCCATGTAGAGATAAGATGCGCTCTAGTCTTGATATCTTCTTAGCTAGAGAATTAAACAAGAGTTTTAGTAATACCTGTAAAGATGGGTCTACAATGTGGATGTCCATATACTAAAATTGATTAAATAACCATAATGTGAAATAAGACATGTTTTCCACCACTTTGATATCTAGGTAGAGATGTGACTTTAAGTCAAAACTCTATTTAACTTCAACCCCACATAACTCAAATAAACTGTATACTAGTGGAAAAATTCTAAATCAACTGCTAAACATGATTACAAGATTCATTGTGGTACAAAATTGGCACAAAATTGATGAAAAAATTGGCACAAAATTGGAGTAAAAAATGGTGCAAAAATTGGTGTAGAAACCAATGTAAAAACTGGTATAAGTGTTATTTTGAACTATGTAGGGTGTAATAACATAGAGAATGACATGGTTTTATCATTCCATTTGTAGAATCTAGTGTAAAACTGAGAGATGAGAAACAATGTGCCATGTAACATGCCCCCAATCTAATAAATGGGTAATTAAGCCACATAACCCAAGTAGAAAATATGGATTCTGAGTAGTTAAAAACATAGAGAATGAATGTTTTTCCATTATTTTTTTATAATCTAGAGTAAAAACTAAGAGATGAGAAATAATGTGCCATACAACATGATGCAAATCTAATAATTAAATAATTGAGTCATATAATATGAGTAATAAAATTATGTCTATGTAGGCTTGTACTATATATATGCTCCCATCTCCATAATCTATGTAAAAATTGAGCCAAAATATATAATTGTGTGAGCATATACCATGTACATACCCTATTTATATCAACTATCTCTCAAAATTGTGTAAAAGTATCTATGTAAATCTATAAAATATTGTAGTAAAATTGTGATGACTGTCACAGACTAAAACCATTGTCTTGTCTATATCTTAGAATCTAAGCCAAATCTGAGTAATTTTGTATCTAAGTAACTGAGCCAATCTAAATCACTATGTAAAACTAAGTACCATGTATCTGAGTAACTATGTATCTAAGCTAGCTATGAGTAGTGCATATGTATGTCCTCTTGTGGTGAGAAAAGAACTATCGTAAAGAGTTTGAGCCAAAATTGATGACTAATAATGTGAAAGTTAGTAATGAATTAGATATGATAAGATGATTAGAATTGATTGAATGATTACTAGTAAGATATTAATTATGGATTAATATTGAGATAAGATTTATATAAAGAGAATAATTTTTAAGAGGCATAAAGTATATGTTTCCATGGTGGAAAAAAAATCAGTATAGGAGTTAGACCCATATAGTATGAAAAGTGACAGGATTTGATTTTGTGTAAAAGAAATGGTTCAAAGATTGGAGCTACATTTTGTAAGCTATTGTAGATTCAATTTATAGACATATCTAGTTAAATAATATGAGACTAACACCTTAGTATTGTGGCATAGACAAAAAGTGTCCACATGATTTATTTGGGAAAAAGGTTTCGATTCATTTTTAGCATTTTTAGAATTGGAATTTTGAGCACTAATTATGCCAAAGATGTTATGAAGGAGAGCGATCACTTTCATGTGATACAAGGAGGTAAAGGCCCTTATCCAATCTGTTGAGGAGGTTAATTTGGTAAGTAACTAAAACTATTATAATTGATTTTCACGAGAACTATGTTGATCTCAATTTTTTATAAATTTTGTGAACCTTAGAGTGTATTTTGAACCTACAGTGCTCATGTCTTATTTGCGGTGCTAGTGTATAGGATGCAACACTATTATCCAATTGATAGCACTCATGTCCTATGTTGTAGTCCTTCATAGGGAATTATAGTCCTCAATACAATAGTTGTAAGGGTCATGTTAGGAATATGTACCCTATTATTTTTTTTATAGTTTGTATGTTAGGTTTTGATTACAGACTATTGTTATTTGTTTGATTTTTGTTGTGTAGTCTGATATATTCATTAGAGATTTTTGGGGAGGATGAATGATGGATGCTATCTATACATTGACCTTATCAGATGAGGAGAGATAAATTATTGAGAGATATGGATTAGGATATGTGATTTAGATGGAACTCATGTCATGGGATTCTCATATGATGAATGAATTGGCTAAGTGATGAATTGTTGATATTTATAGATTTTAGCTACCTACTGAATAGATAATCATAACCTTAGAGGATGTATTGAGGATATTATGACTACCAATGGCTGGTAGGAGAGTAGTGGTGTAGGATGTTGTGGGTCATAGGGATATGGACCATGCCTATATATATTTTACTAGTATCATAGATGATAACCACCATTTAGGGAGTGAGTTAGATGTAATATTATCAATGATTATTTTATCAAATGTTTCATGATTGTGTATGTTCTTGGTTGTGTTGCTAGCATCATTTATAGTTATGGATAGGAGTGGTGTATACATATCATATTAGAAGCATAGGATTTTCCAGGATCTATAGGATCATGTTAGCATGTACTCATGGGGTAAGACTATGTTTTCCCACTTGTATCATGATATTTATAGGATTACACATGAATCATTTGGTGGTGGTATTGATTTAACAATGTTGTTGTATTGTTAGGATTATGAGCACAAAGCAGTTACATGGCTGGTGGGGATGCCACATCCTAAGTGGATATATCCATAGGTATTTATAGAGAGGTGGATTATTATTGCATAGATACATGCTCATAAAACCATGTGGTGTCGATAGATATTAGATCAGGTGATTGCTAGGGATATTATCTAGAGATCATATAGAGGATTTACTATATCACCAAAGGATGTTGTATAATTATACCAGGTTAATGTGAGTTCTTGTCTACATGATTGATGGATAAACATTTATGATCACTTATAATATAAATAAGTGATGAGATAGTTTTGGGTGCTTCAACATGTGCCCCTAGCTCCATGGGTGTGGGTGAGAAGTGCATAGGCTCTAATGAGACTAGGCAATAGAGGAAGGTAATTAGTAGTAGATATAGTATTTATTCTATTAGATCAAAGGGATATAGAGATATATATTTTAGGTTTAGATGACTAGGATGTATGGATCCATACATATCATTTTAAAGACACCATAGATGGCCTTCACTACTTTCAAGTGGAGGATTGATGAGTGATGATGCAATAGATCATGAGCCCCTCAGGGAAGTTGGAGGTATGAATAATATTAATTTATCTTATATATCTATAGGATTATCATTATTTGAATGATATTTGTTGAGTAGTCACTTATGCTTATTTTTCCTATGTTTTTGTAGGTGATGATCAATTTGGCATAGTGTGAGTTGACATGACATGTTCTTGATGATTTCTTGGATGGTAGATTAATTAAGCTAACTATGACTATTATTAGTGTGAATTCATCATTATTAGATTAAGTGGTGATTACTACTATAGTGTATGTATGATTAGAGATATAGAGATGATCTAAGAGCTAAGCTAGGTAGGTGAGAGATGCCCCAACTTAACCCTAAGGACACACTAGGTCTTAGGTTATTATATGAGTACATCCAATTATAGAGAGAGTATTATGATGTGAAGTCATGGTTAGCAGGGTGTGAGGATTGGGATAGGAGAGATGTCATTCTCCATATTTTGAGGTAACTCTAAGGCCTCAAGTTCTAGGTCTCATGTGGCTAGTTACATAGAGTATAGTGAGGAGGAATGTCCTAGAGACCATACTCCTATTATAGAGTGATGTACTTATTTTATCATTATGATATGTATATTTATATGAGATATTTTTTACATAATTTCATCTTAGTTATTGTATTTTATTATATCATTGTAAATGTTTGAAATGATATGTGGTTTGATGTTGATAATTTCTTATGTCATTATGTTAATAGTATAACTCTATAACAGATCAGCTGTGAATGGTGGATGAACTAATTATAGCTATAAAAATCATCTATCCACCCTAAAAGAAGGAAATATGATCTATATTTCTCATGTTGTGTAAATAGATGACTATATGTTGGTGGTGGCACTACTCTAGCCATAGATATAGTAGGAATATATTTATGATTGGTTTCAAAAATATTAATTGGCTTTCTTACTATGGTTCTTAGTTGAGTTTAATTTTCTTATGTCACAACACCACCTTATGTTTGTCTAATATTATGTACTACCTACCATATTTGTTGACTTTGTAGTGTAGTAGATTTTGCATAATTGGTTGCTCTAGAAACCTTACTACTCACATGGTGACTAATCATCAGTTCCTTCGTAGTAAGATCCTAGGACAACACAACCATTGAATAATTGGATCTAAAATAATGGGTATAATGATACTTGTATATCCCCTTCATAAAAGTGACGATGCCTCTATTAACATACTATTCAATTTGGTCTTTGACTGCAAAACAATCATAATCCAAATGATTGTTGTTGTGATGGTAGTTATAATATGGTTGATTTTTGGCTTTGTACAAATGATATGATGGATGATAATGATTAGGAGGAAGTTTGGTCATCCTTCCTTATAATATTTTTAATAAAACATCATAAGGTCTATCTTTAGATGAATCAAACTATATAAGTTCTCTCTTGGTATATTTTGCTCTACTCATTGTAGGAGATGGTCTGTAAACTAATTATTTTCCTTTATTTAGTAATTTTACTTGTGACTTCTATTCCACTTTTTCCTTTTTCATATTTTTATTAGGTGTTTCAATCAAATTTTATGCCTCTAATGGTGATAACTCTATATCAAAATTTGTCTTTGTATTGTCCTCGATGAGTCCTAATTTCTCAAATTTTTAATACATAAACTTTTTCTTAATATGTAATATGAGGCCTCTAGAGAAGATATATTGTATTTAAAAATCTATTGGTTTATATAGTAACTATTGCATATGTGACTAAAATTATATTATGTAATCACTATTTGGCTCTGACAGGCCCTGGTGTAATAAATGTAATCTCTCATATGTGACTCTGGGTCCTTTGTTTTGAATTAAGTGCATAATAAATACCTCTTCTAACTCACAATATGTATTTAGTGAGCCACTAGGGAGTGAATTATGAAACCAAGTTAATGATTCAGAATAACTATAATAGTATAACACTACCATTTCATCCATCCATATATTTCCTATAAGCTTTGAGATGCAAATAAGGATCTCTATGTCCATTAAACTTAGGCAATGTTGCTTTCTAAAACTTCTTCAGTAACGATGCATGGAATATATTATGTGGGATGGGGTTTTCATGAATATAATTTGAATCAACCCAAAAGTAATAAGCCTTACTTTATAAATTACTTCAATGTCCTTTATGTTGTAAATCACCTATGACAGACATCAAAAAAATAACTTCTTGTGAAGGCATATTTAAATTAGGAGAAGTATAATAAAAATACAAATAGGTGTAAAAAGATAATCCAACATGAAATAATAAATTGAATTTGAGCTAGCATTTAGCTCTATGTAATAGAAAAATTAGAATTTGATCTGAAACCCTAGGAGGATTAAATTTTATAATGAAGGCCCTAGGGTTAAAAGATAGGGTTTGTAGGGTTGTTATATATAAATTTAAATTTTAAATAAAATAAACCCTAAGATATGGCTGATTAGGATTAGTTATGGTATGGCTAAGAATAAAAATTTGAAACCCTAATTATGCACACAAAAATATAAGGAAACCTAGTGGCAAACTATGAATTAAAGCAATATTCAAAAGATAAAATAGGTTCACCAATATGATTTTTTGATTTTGTTATTAAATTAAATTAACCCTAACCAAATAAACAATTGAGTAAATATAAATGGCTAATCAAATCAACTTTCAACCATACATTTCACTTGCATATAGAATGATATTGAACAACTAGGGTTTTAGACTAAATCATATAAAAGGATGAGAAACTTATTTTCTTTGAAGTATAGGAGGCTTATTTGACTATGTTTGACCTATAGGATGACTTCCCCACTATCTATTTTTTCTTGTAATTTTTAATTTGGACACTAGATCAGGATTAGACACTAGAGTGGTGTGCTCCTATCCACTAGAGTTATTCATTTAAATTAAGGCATGCAAGTCTAGGAATACTATTTTTAGCTACAATATATTTTATCACAGATATATGTTTTTTAAATTAGACATGTATCTTTACTTCTTTTCTTCAAAACCCTAATGAAGTCTTACACACAATAAGCACATAAAGATCAAATGTAAAAAAGGGGGAAATTTGGGAAGGTGGGATATGGTCGAGCTATCCTTAGAACCCCTACTATCTTGAGTGTTTCCTACATTTTCCAAATGATAAATAACTTAGGTTGATGTATTTCTCCCTTAGGGAGTATGCATAATCAACCAAGTATGATGTGTATTTAAAATTATTTTCACCAAGGCCCTCCTCTCGGTCCAAGCATGTAATATAGGTGTGTTATGTAAAAACTTCATAAATATGTAGAGATTGAGCTTGTTGTATATTGATATTATTTTATATTATCTAGTTCCAAAAGATAAATGTTAGGTGTAAAATTTACCTTAGGAAACCCATTTTAATAGAAGAGTCCTAATTTTGAATTTGAAAAACTTATTCACATGCCACTCAATTTAAACAAGGTTGAAATGGTCATAATAAAAGACCCAAAATAAAATGAATGTAAAAAACTCTTTGAAACATGTGTTGGACAATAGCACTAGGAAGGACACTAGAGCAATGTGCTCTTGTCTAATGTAGCACTCATGTCTAAAATTAATAAACTTGAAGAATGACACATATTAATGCCAAGGGATCCTTGTGACTCTATCAAATACTGACATGGAAGAACTGAGACTATAATGAGAGAGAGAGAGAGAGAGAGAGAGAGAGAGAGAGAGATAAGCATAAAAGAGTGATAAAAGAGATAAATATCTAAGGATATGTACATGAATAAGATTCTGATTCAACATTCAAAGATTTTAAATATAAGATCTAAAAAATACATAATACTTGTGTTTGCTTGACCAAATTTGGGTATATACACTCACATGCTATAATTAGACCCATCTTGTTCACGTGTAGTGTAAATAGATATATCAAGTGAGGTCTTAAACCCCCTCTTCCCTATGTGTGAGATGAAAATACATGTGCATTTTCTTATGACTTGTTTTGGTACAAGATGCAATAGATAATTTAATACAAGTCCTTGAGAAATGAAAAATAAAAGTAGAGTGTACCTAAACTTGAAAATAGAATGAATTGATACTTATTTTAGAAACTTGTATGATAAAATTATCCTATAAAAAATAAGAAAAAAATATTTGTATATATAGGCTTCTAATGTTTGAACTAAATACCTATTGGTTAGAAAAAATATATATAAAAAAAGGAAAGCAACCAACAAATGGTTTCAAACATTGAAAAGACATAACCATGGGCATAAAGGCCCATAAAGACAAATAAGATAGAAACTGTGGGCCCACCATTTATTTCCATGGAATATCTAGTGGGTATGATGTTCCCATCCTATAAGAATAAACAAACACAAATAGATAAAGGATATATAAAATAGGCTCATTGGGCACAAAATGAATGAGATAAAATGATAAATATAAGAAAAGAGTATTATGAAATCTCATAAATAAAGAGAGAGACAAAAACACACAAGCACCAATAAGCTCTTAATTCAAGGTGACAACCCATATGCACAAAATAATACTAAAAACATTTTAATAACAAAATTTAAACTAAAATTAAGTAGTTAAACTAGTCATCACCACAGATGTAGTCAATCAAGTAGAACTAAAAAACATGATAAAACCATATCACCATCTACAAATAATCCATGATAAAAATCATGAACCAAAAAATATAATTAAGAATACTAATTATAATAAAAATCATGTATTTGGCCAAATATGTAATGATATGGTGACCACAAAACCCCTTCCACTTAACCCAATGATACATGATTTTATATAAAACACTTAACACCCTTAATGGTTCTAATTCATTCTTGTTCATTTTACTTAGAAATATCATCATTAGTTGATAAATTTATAACCACAAAACCCCTTCCACTTAACCCGATGATACATGATTTTATATAAAACACTTAACACCCTTAATGGTTCTAAGTCATTCTTGTTCATTTTACCTAGAAATATCATCATTAGTTGATAAATTTATAAATGGAAAGTAGTATACTAGGAAAACTAATTTCTTTCATTTTTATTAAGCATCAAACTATTTTTATAATATATTAAATCAAATTAATGTAAGATTTAAATATCATAGTTTGTTTTATAAGGTCATACATGTTAAAAATGCCACAATGTATATTAAGTTCAAGAGGAAATATAAGAGGCTCATGAGAAATGTTGTTTAGTTAGCACTCAAACTAAAATAAATCTCATTATTTCAAGACTACCTTAAAGTCCAAGAATACATCATAGAACAAAGCATATATGAGATTTTATATTAAAATAAGATGGATTTGAGGGTGTTGAGGAAGTCTTTGGGATCTAAGTTACCATAGACTTTCCAAACACCTTATAAGCCCATTTCCATGACAAACCAAGGTAATCGTCTTCCCTAATATCCAACCACCTTGAAATAAAAACAATGCTCATTTTTCTAACCTCTTACAAAGGCAGTCAAAACATTGTAAAATAACTATAATGTATTTCAAACATATCAACCTAAGGTTCCCATATCAAAAAAAACTCCCTAACACCTAACAATGTGATAATCTCATGGAAGTGACATGAGAATATTAGGGAATTTGATGGGAGTAAATTTCACATTAATTTCACAAAAATATTAATTATTTTTCAAAATAGGCCTCCATCCAAAAAAAAACCCTTGTATTCCCTTCACAATTATATACATTAAAGACACATACATGCTTAAGGTAGATTCATATGCATACTATATTACTACAAAGCACAATCTCCTAGATAGAATTTTTAAAGTTCCACAAGGCAAAACAATCCTAATTAGTCAAGTGTATCCCCTCAATATAATATGGTATAATTTGCATTGTAATCATAAGATAAAAAATATGTGTTAATGTCCCTTACTATGAAAATATGCATGTTCTACAAGTTAGGGATAATATGTGGAGGGTCATCTATGTACATTTCACCTCTCCATGGGTTACTCCATTCATCCCCTCCTAATCAAATCAATAATGTAAACATATCATGAAAAATTCAAGAAGATAAGAATACCCTATATATATTGTTCTAGGTCTCATAAACCACCCAACAATTCAAGGTAAGAAACTTGATCACATAAAGAAATTATTTTGAATAATTAAATGTATTTTTTTCATAGGTCATTCCACTAAAATACACATAGTATCACCTATTCCAAAGTTTATTCAAACATTAAGATGAATACAAAGACCTATAATGAACCACTTCCTTAAGGAATACACATTATGTTATCAATTTTATAGCCTCAAACATGAACACACAATCCTACCATGAATGAACACACCTAGCTAGTTAATTAATGTAAACATAAGATAGTAAATAAAGTCATAATCTAACATGTACTTTCATATATATTTATCACACAACTCATCTCTAGGTTTTTGTAGAGATGAAATCAAATGTCTAATAGATAAAAAAGAAGATAAGGATGGTATGATGCCACTATTGGTTTTAATAACACAAGATCTTGAATACATATATATATGTTTTCAAGGAGTTTAATTTCCATAAAAAAGATATAATATTTCTAAAACATGAGAAGAGAAATCACCCTTTTTTTCACAATCAATTTTGACAAGGATTTTATATTTAAGTTTGCATAATACTCCCAAGATGATCAACTTGATTAAAAATCTAACATCACCTCAAAGAAACCACATATCCCAACTAATCAATAAAGTGTGGTTATATATATATATATATATATATATATATATATATATATATATATATATATATATATATATATGTATGTATGTATGTATATATGTATGTATATATATATATATGTATGTATGTATATGTATGTATATATGTATATATGTATATATATATATATATGTATATATATATATATATATATATATATGTATATATATATATGTATATATGTATATATATATATGTGTGTGTGTATATATATATATATATATACATACATATATATATATATATATATACATATATATATATATATATACATATACATATATATATATATATATATATATATATATATACATATATATATATATATATATATATATATATATGTATATATATATATATATATATATGTATATGTGTATGTGTGTGTGTGTGTGTGTGTGTGTGTGTGTGTGTGTGTATAAACTATTGACATGATATTTAAGCTTATCCATGCTGAAATTGGTTGTTCATTACCAACACATACAACTATTTTATTCATAATATCTAGATATGGATAAATACATGCATTCAAACTATGTTCTCAATCATTAGGTTAATCTTGTGCAAATTACCTAACACAAGGTCTCTACAATCCTAAGAGATCAAAACTTTTTAAACACAATCATCATCCATATAATAAGGTATAATGGTAAGCCATTCCTTATGTCAAATATTCTATAGTAGATAAATAAATTTAGGTATAAAATACCTAATTTACAATTTCTTCCTAAAAAAAGTGATACATGGTTGATTTGTTTTATCTAAGGCTGAGCTAAATAAGTGTGAATCTATGCATATAATAAAATAAAATTATTGATGTGATATCTAATCTTGTCTATGTTAAAATTAGTTATTAATTACCAATTTATATACAACTATTTTATTCATGATATATTCATTATGGATAAATTCATGCATTAAAATTATACTCTCATCATGAAGTTAATCTCATATAGATTACCTAACCCAATGTCTCCATAATCCTAAGAAATTTAAAAAAAAAAAAAAAAAAAAACATAATCTTCATTCATATCATAAGGTAACGGTAGGCCATTCCTAAATTAAGGTTTAAACAACTAACATATATAGTTATTCCCATTGAATTCCTAAAAGTAATGCATAAATGAATAAATACACTCAAATTTTTTACACACTAAAGAGAGTAAGATTTAGAAATGTTTGAATCATGCTTGGAAGAAATTAAAAATGAGTGAATAGTTTCCTAAAAAGTACATCAACTTATACCTAAATAAATCACAAGTCCCATCACCAAGTTCTAACTCCATAAGTAATGGAAAAAAACCCTCCTGAACAGTATTGATACATATATATCCTTTTTAAAATTGTCATTTCCATAATGAGTGTTAATTCTTCCTTCTCCCCAAAATAAAAATTCAAATATTGCCATAAAATTATCCCCTAATCTCTTGTCATTGAAAACCTAATGCCTTTAGAGATAGAATGAAAATTGGACCATGTTAAGGGTAAAACCTTGTGTCAAATCCTCCATAATCGATAAATAAGTTTAAGTAAAAAATATATAATTTACATTTTATTCTTTAAAAAAATGATCCATGGTTAATGTTGTCTTATATGAAGTGGAACTAACTAAGGCTACAATAAAATCCTCACGTTGTCTTAGAAACATTAACCAATTTTAATAATATGCTCATATATACTTACAAACTTTAGCTTAGCCACTTATATACAATCCTGAAATATCATGCAAGATGGGCCACCTTATACATTACTATGGTTATTCAAACACCATAAATGAATATTAAGTTACCTTATAAGAAAATTTTAAAATACTAATTATGGATTTATATAATCATAAGTTATCTTATGATCGTTAGGGATTGTAGCACATAAACCTAAACACATACTACCAAGCAAAGAAAACTACTCATAAGCAACCACCAAATATTATGAAGACTGGTTAAGTTAATGATGTAAGTAAGTAGATATGTGCATGTGATAAGGAATAGATATAGTGCATCAATAAAAGTGATAGATACTAAAAATAAACATAATTAAATCTTCAAAATTATATAAATAATTATAAAATGATTGTAACAAAAGTTTTTTCTGAGTTATTTTTTATCTCTTCATGAGATGCCCATATCATATTTATTGCATCTCTTTTGAATGATACTCTCATTTTATGCCATAATACTTTGGGAAGGAGTTTATTTTTTTATTTATTCAATAAAAAATAAGTATTTAATCCATGCCAAAAAATAGATAAAATAAACAATAATGATAAATATTAATGCTAATGAAAATTTAGCTCAAAAATATAATTACCAAGCTTAGATTAGCATTAGAGTAATAGGTTTATTTATACATAAAAAATAAAAAAATTGGCCTCTATAATTTATGATATCCACTCTATCCTATCATTAATAAACTTCTATTCTACAGATGTTAATACTCTAAATAGTTTGTCACCTTAACAACCCAACTTATATGCATATGATTTGTAATAACTTTACACAACCACTAATAATATATTAAAACTAAATTATAATTAATTAATTATTATACCATTTTACCCATTAATTTATCATACTATTAATATTACAAAAAAGATAATTTTAAAATATCTCAAACGTTTCGCATGTAAATAGCTTGGTGAAGACATTTGCACACTAGTCTTTAGAAGAGAAAAATTAAAGCTAAGTATTAAGTTTTTTATCATGTTCATGTATGAAATGGAATTTAAACTCAATGTTTTTTTTTTTGCTCATGTAATAATGGATTTACAAGAAAGTTTTATAACACCTTCAATATTTTACTACAGGATTTTTAGTTGTTTATGTGGCACACCTAGTCTTGAAAGTATGCAATGTATCCATCCCATTTTGAAAATAGCTCCTCATGCTACATAAAATTCTAGTTCAATAGAAGATAAATAAAAATTATTTTTTTATTACTTCCCCTCAAATCAAACCAAAACTTAAAAATAAAAATCCAAACATAGATTTCCTATCATTAATAGATCTTGCATAGTATGCATCCATGTAACCAGTCAAGAATAATTGATCATTCTTCTTGTATTCTAGGCATGTTTCATAATAGCACAAACATAATATTAATGCATTAAAATGTTTGTTTGGTTAGACTTGTATTTCAAGTATTAAAATGGAAACTTTACTTAGTGTGGAATTATTAATTGGTAGAGAACCTTCAAAATCAGTTTGTTTGTTTCATAATCTAGTGTTAATCTAACTATAAAATAAATTTTGAAGCAGGAAAGAGTTATAAAGTAGCATTAAAATTAAAAGGGTGATGTATAGGAATAGAAATAGGGAGAATCCCCTATCTATATGAGTACAATAATCTTAATGTATAATAAAATAAATAAACTCAATATAAAAAAATCAAATACAAGGATAAAGATACAACTCAAATATGTTCATGGAGTTGTAAAATAAACACAAAGGCTAGGAGAAAAACAAATAAAATCTAAAATAAACTTTATCAATTATAAAAAATATGAGTAATTACATTCTATTTTGTGATGATTTGGAATTTTTTTATATGTTAAAATAATAGAAATTTAGATTTAAATTATGAGAATTTAGTAGACTTATTAAATTTAAAAAATTAATATAATTTTATAATGAGAAAATTACTCTTTTATATATATAAAGGAGGAAAAAATTGAAAAAAAACTATTAATATTCAATTACCTTTATCATAATTAAAAATTAACTAAATAAATTTTGTAATTTTTCCTTATCCATTTTAATGGCTCAAAAAATCTCCCTAATTTTCCCATGCTTGCTTTGTGTACTTTTTCTCCCTCAACTTTAACTTTAAATACTTCTATATTAATAAAAGAAGAGGAGCTCCTCTTTAGTATAAAAATAATGGTGGCTCCCCTTCACTTTTCCATAGCTGCTTGTTTCCTTTTCAAGAAGGTTTAATAGGGTAAGGGTTATATTTTGATACATAAGCTTTATTTAAAGTTGTGTGGGGATACCCGTAATAAGATATAATATTTAGAGAATTATACGGAGTTTGGTACATAAATTTTTTAATAGTTTGATTTATGAAAAATGAATTAGGTATTATAAAATAATATAAGATAATAATATTAATTAAGATATTTTTAATGATTTGACTTTATTATTATTTTTTCTTTTAATTTATGTAAGTATTAAATTAAAATTAAGATTTTTTTGAAAAATTATTACTTGTAATTTAAGAATAAGATTACTTAAAATATTTCAACTTTCAAGTATTTTAATTAATAAGTTTTTGGAAAAAACCTTAATATTGAGGATTTGTATATATTTAAAGGAACAAATACCAGTAAACATCCATACATGAAGTTAGGGTATGAGCATTGATCAAGTTTGAAAGGCTTACTAATTTAATACATAGAGTTGAAGTTGACAACTTAAATAATTATTTTTAATTGAAAAGATAATTAGACTATTTTTATATTATTTTAAAATTAGATTAATAATGATATTTATACTTGAAACCTATATCCGGAATCTAAACTATTAAAAAATAAGTAAATCATCATTACTAAACAAATATTTAGAGAATACTCATTGTAACAATAAAGTTCACATTAATAGTGATTGAAATTGAACCTTTCATAACCCTTTCAATGAATTCAAACCCAACCTACAAGTATAATTTAAAAATCACCAATCAAAAAACAAATAAATGTTTGAATTTGTTTGTTGTTTACAAAAGAAAACATTTTTTATGAAATTGTAAAAGAAGAGATATAACTATGAAGCACATGTCACACTAAAAGGTGTTTATTATTTAGAGATTAATAGCCCTCAATATTTAACACCACAACAATTCTAATTAATATTTTTATCCATAGTCATATAATTTCAAAACAATGAACAATTTTTCTGGTTAATATGTGTGTTCATAATAATTTAATTTCACAACTAATTAGATCTGAGTAAGTTGGTTAAGTGGTTTGGTTGTTCTAAGCTCCAACCAAGTTCAAATCCCAGGAATGGCATATGAGGTCGGTTGTGGTTGTTTACATTCTTTGGTTAGTTGTGGTTATTGTTGGTACTTGGGTCATTCATGGCCATTGGTGCGATTCTCAGGGTTGTTTATGGCTACTGGTGTGATTATCAGGGCTATTAATCATTGATGGTATGATTCTCAAGGCCATTTTGGTTGTTGGTATTATTCTCGAGGTCATTCATAGTGGTTGATGCAATTCTCAAGTTGTTATTTTCTAGTGGGTGTATTCATGAAACTATTGGCTATCCTACACAATGATGATTGGTATTATATGGTCACATCTCATAGAAGTGGCATTCTTTGGTTAATAAAATAGGATTTGGGCCCCAATTCTATCTCAAACCAGTTTCAAGTTTCAGTCAAAAGTCATTACCTAACCTAATGATGATGATGATGATGATGATGATGATGATGATGATGATGATGATGATGATGTGATGAGTTACAAATAAAAATTACCCTCTTCCCTCCATCATTTGCCAATGGTAAATCTGAGTCCACCCATTTTAATATTTTTTAGATTCAACCTAAATAGGGCTAATTTATCCATCTTATTTCCTTGGACTCCTCTTCCTATGTATTTCTAGTAATAAAAATGTGTATTTCATTGATGTTCTAGTTCATAAATTTCAGTAGTAATTGGTTAATTAGCATTTGCATGTTTTATTGATATATTGTACACCTCTGGAATTTAAATTCCTCTAGGTGATAAACTTCATAGAATTTAAAATTATATCAAATGCACTTATAACTTTTAGATCAGAGTTTTTATGTTGACACATGCATTACTTGTATTATACGCATATTATCATATATATATAATATTTGGTATAGCTTTAAGATGCATTGAGGGATAATTTAAGTTAATTCAAATAGAAGTATTTTACAGACTATGCTGTGCTAGATTCTTATTATATTGTTTGGTTGATTTAGTAGTGAAATGTTTTATTATATTATGTTATATGTATGATTTTACATGGTAAAATAATGCTTTTGCAAGGGTTTATTTTATTTTCCATGGCTGCTAGCAAAAATTTAGAAGGAAAATATCTTTATAATATGACTAAAATTAGGAAAGACAATATATATATAGTGTTTATGAGTTAGATACTAATAGCCCTTCTAAGTAAGACTCAAGGAATCACTAAGCATTAAAAGAGTCTAATTTTATCCTCTAATCTTTAAAGCTTCAAGTAAATATTAATTGTAATACTCAAAATATTTGATTTTTAATAGAAAGATAAAAGCTCACTAATAATCTAATCATATTTTGGATGGTGGGAAATGCACCTCTACATACATATGGCACATAATGTCTCATAAATAATTATAAAAATCTCATTTATTTTGTATAAAAATCAACTTTCAAAAGAATATATTAGTTTTCTAAGTTATTTTATTTATTGATTGATTAATGCACATTAAATAAGATAAAACTATTAAAATTCATATTATGTAAAATAAGGTATAAACCATATAAATCTGAATTCTAGAAGAAAATTGATATTACAGTTATCTTATTTATAGAATTGACAAAGTAAAAGGAAAATGATTACATTTAGTTGATTTAATGAATTAATTACTCATTGTTTGCAAAGTCATTAAAAATGTTCTATATTAGCTATGTAACTACTCACATCAAATAATGAACTATCAAAACTTGCATGAAAAATCCCATACCCTTGAGGTGACTAGTAATATATTTTGTCTTTTGGAACTATTCAAGTTGAAAGTGTCCATTTGCTCTACATCAAATTGTTAGGCTTACACCTCTAGATGATTTATGTGTATTTTCTTGCTTTTGGTCCTATGTACGAATTCTAATTTTGATTCTCTTTGCCTACAACTTTAGTTTCACTTTTGACACTAGATTGACTTAGAAAAGGGGGTTAAAAAGATGGTTTGGATAGTGTCAACCACTATCCATTAAGTGATTAAGCATTATCTATATTCCAATACTATGAAGAGGTCTCAAACCATACATAGTTCTCTCACCTAGGTGTATGTGTGC
>JARHVA010001596.1:2537500-2575000 GCA_037957365.1 Torreya grandis | reverse complement strand
CCCAAAAACTACTCTATCAATGAGCATTGTCTACATAGCCAATACTCCAAGGAGGGCCACAGACTATTGTAGTTCTCTCCTACATGTTGGCTTCTGTGTGAATCAGGTAATATGTGCAAAGTACAATAGTAAACTAGCTTGTAACTTGCAAATATAGCTTTTAGGCTATTCCTACTGTAATTCAAACACGTGTATGTGTTGTCCCTATGATGTAGAAATAAAAGAAAATAGGAAAGCTTTGCTCACTTGAGTGCTTGATTGAATGTTTTTTTTAATTTCCTGGTGAGTAGGTAAGAAGTTTATAGGTCATTAATGAATGAGGGTTGATCTTATCTTTATATCAACCCCTTTGAAAAAGTAACTTGCATTAAAGCACTTAAGTTGAACTGTAGGATATATTTCATTTGTAAATTAGATGACTTTGGGGCATTAGACACTTGTATCAGAGCAGGACACATGTATCGATGTAGGGGTCTATTTGGGATGCTAGTGTCTAGGAAGCAGAACAGTAGGTATACACTCAAAACTTGTAGAGCTGGAAGACAAGTAGGTTTTAAGTATTCTAGACAAGATAGAAGGTTTAGGTCATCAAAATAAGATTGGTTAGACCAAGAGGCACAAGATAAAGTAGATACATGATACTTTAAAAAGTGATAAAGGTTTAGAACTTAGAGGAATAGCCAAGATCTAAGCTTGCCAAGTGTACAAGGTTGAGGTGCTATATAATCCATAAAATAGTGTCTATATTTACCACTTTAATCTAATAATGAAATTACTAGTTTAAAGGAAAGGAATGTGTACCTAGGTGTATATAACAAACCTTGCCTTTGCTTGAGTCCAACTTGAGTGTTTTGCTAGTGACTAACCTACAACCAAGATCATGTTATAATACATAATTAATGCATATAATTTAGAACTGAAAGTATTTGAAAAGATTGAAATTGAAAGAAAAAGTTTTAGAAGTACACCTATCTATCGGTGTAACTACCTTACCTATTGGTAACTTGATTTGAAAGATGTATCATTGTAAGGCTCTGAAATTGAGATTACGACAAATATATATAAATCTATAAATTGCATATATCTGAGGAGATAGAAAGAAAGATTAGAAGGCACATGCTCCCAACCTTTGATAAAATGTGATTTGTCATCTGATAGTTGATATTAGCTCAATCATGAAACCCAATCATACATGTAACCTAGTGAGCATGAATGAACAAATTCAACTCATACTATCAAAATGGTAAGGTTAGATGATAAAATCAAGTCGAACCTAATTTTTTTTCACAATTTAGTGATTTAATCACCTCAACCATACTAAAAGTGAACCAACTACTATAATAGATTGGCTCAATATAGTCCATAAAAGTACATTATGATGGGTGATGACAGTTGATCCGTAAACTTAAGTAATAATACGCTTACATATTTAATTTTGCTTTACAATAATAATTATATGGAAATAATTTAAAATTTGACTTAAAAATTTAATAATAATAATAATTTTACAAGAAGAAATCAAGAAATTCAACCACATAATTGATAATGAAGTTTGACATAATGGCCTACGTGTTTGGGTCCTTTATCGACCGATATATCAAGAAAATGCTTGAAAAATACTTACAAATGTCTCCAAAATGAAATCTCATCAACTACAAAGTTATTCCTTAGAAAAAATAACATAAGTCTCCTTTCGTACTTTTTCCCAATTCTGCATCTAACTCCCTTTGCAAGTTACACAAGCTCCTTTGCTATAGCCTTTAACAATTGTTGCTAAGTTTTTTTTATGATTTCAAATACAAAGTCTCAGCTTTATTAGCCATTTAAACCTGTAACCCAAGTGATTGGGCCTTATCATTTTACCCATGAGGATAAGGGTTTGAATCCTTCCTCAACGTATTCGATGGCTATGCATATCTATTTTCCCACATTGGTAAGTGGATGGCAACTTGGGTATTAAATTACCATGAAGTTCATGGTAGTTAATGCCTTTAGAGGCATATTCCATAAAGTGAATGGCATTAATCTTGGGTTATGTGGTGATTTCAATGGCATGTGGATGTTGAGTGGTTAGAACATGGCATGTTGGGTTTAGAATCATGCATGAAACATTGGTCATGTGGCATGTACGTGAAAACTATATGGAAGCTTCGTTGTGACGTGGATGTGTCACGTGGAAGTGATAGGTTATATGGTTTGTTGGATGTCTTCGATGGTCTTGATAATTAATTAATTAATATGGTCAATTAAATGACTATCAAAATTGGACCATAGGGATAAATGGTAAAATAATTAAATGGTGGTAAGTCACATGGTGGCTTGAGGACCGACCATGTAAACCACTCTCCACTCACCACTTGTAGACCACTCACCACTTGTCGATGCCCAACTAGATGTTTCATCCAAACCAATTTTTTATTTCCCTATTTGATCTTCAATGCAACATATCTTATGCATATGGGATCAAAATCAACCCATTCAAATTGCACCAAAAATATTTTAACGAGCTCTACACCATGGCATCGATCAATCCATAATTTGGTGATTTCTTTTTTAGAGTGTATATGGATCCACTTGGATCAATCCTCCCCACTAAGAAGGATTTTTGTCCTCAAAAAGTTGGGACTAGACTTGGTACTCCATATGAAGATCTTTTCATGGCTCTACCTCTGATGATCATTGAATATATTTCAATGGGTCTTCAAATATGGAACTATGAAAATGGTGCATGTCACCTGGTGTTATAACAATCACCATTTTACAATTGCCCTCTTAAGGCTTTACCTAATAACATAGTTTTACAAATGTTTCCCTTATTGGATCTTTATAAACATTGCAATGATCACAAACATTTCCCATACTTGGGTCTTACAGATATGCATACCTATTTTCACATTCTAAAACATATAGATTAAAAAAAATAACCTATCTTCTAAATTGTTCTTGGTGCTTCTCATGATGGCATCTTCATGTTGCACTATAGTGTTCTTGTTTACAACATACATGAGTAAAATAACACTAAAGGCACCATTTACCTTTAACAGTTACTGTTGATGTGCTCGCATGAGATATTCTATCCCATCTCTTATAATGTTACACTGATTTTCCTTCTTGGAAAAAGTTGCCTTTCTTAGAGACAAATATGGTTTACCTAGGATAATGCCACTAAATTGAAGTGAAACCACATCTAATTCAACTTCATCTAAAAATTTGGAGGTAATTAAAAACCCTAGTTTACATGTTTTACTTACATGTACATTAATACCATCATCTGTCTTATCTAGAGAATACGCTTGGAAATGTGGATTAGTTTCCAAACCTAGGGTTTCTACAACATCTTCTAAGATCATATTTTTTTGATAATTTTTATCAAAGATAGCATCTATCTTAGAATGCTTAATAATTACTTTTTTGAAGAAGTGTTTCTTACCTTTCTATGGTGACAAACTTTGAACTACCAGCTTCTCATTGACTATCATCTCCCTTGTTGATGTTATCTTAGGTTCTGACTGACAAGACTCTATCTGTCACTTGATTGAAGTTACATTTATAACCCTTGTCTTAGGTTGTTGACTTTTCCTATCTTCTTTAGACAACCTCATTTTGATAGTTTTTTAAAGCATCTTTTTAGGATTCTCTTGTGCATAATCAAAAAATACATTCAAGATTTTTTTTTTCATACCTTGATGAGTCATTTGAAGATTCTTCATCCAATGTAAATGTTGTATCTTTACAGAGTTCTTCCAAATATTTACGGTCTGCTAGCTTGTTGCATGAGTAATCATTTAACTTAGCTTCTTGGGACATTTATCCTTCACCCCCATATCCTAATCCTGTACGAAGTGGTCTCTTTGCCACTTGGATAGGCTAGACAATCCCTTGACCATTAATACTAAGGCATTTTCATTCAAATCCCATTTTATCTTATAGCATAGAACCTATTCTCTTTATGTGATTTTCAAATGTATTAACATATGAACTTGATAAATGTTTAGGGTTAGTACATTCAGTATCCCTATCATTGTCAATATAGCTAGAAGAGTTCATTTCATTATTTTCATCTTCAGAATGTACATCAAAAGATACATTAATAATCAAATCAATATTTTCTTCCTAACTTACAACATCATTTTCATTAATAGGACTAGTAGGAGTATATGAATTAGAAGAATCACTGCTATAACTAGAATGCACCTTTATTGTCTAGCTTATCCCAAACTAAATCTCATAGGTATGATTGGTCATTAGTTGGATTCCTTCTCTTGATGCAGTGTTTTTTGGCATGCTAAGATGTGATCTAATAATTACCCAAAGTGATCTCCTCAACTTCTCCTAAAACTATGTCAAGAGATACTTGATCAAAGAATAGCCATCTAATGCCAAAATATAGGATGCCATAATGGGTCACATGTCCACGTATTGTGCCATCATCTCCTCTGAATGTCTTAGTGTGAAGTAATGGAAGATTCCTTAGTTGTATATGTTATGTGAGACCTTAATTAATATAATTAGCTCCAAAACTCTAGTTAAAATAGATCTATGTCAACTTCCCTTCAGTAATAGTAGTATAGTTCTACCTTTGAAGTTTCTTAGAGTGTAGCATAATATCTAGCACTTCCATTGGTAATAGTTGACGCATTAGAGACTCTGGAGTTACTTGATGACATACTATTGGTCAAATTGATTGACTACTATTAGAATCAACTAGTGCCTTACCTCTCTCCTTATTTCATCTTTTAAACCATAACGAAGCCTAACTGGGAGTAGTATCTAGCATTGCTCAGCAATATGACCCTATCGAGCATAATGTATGCAAGTCTCTAAGTCTCCATGCATCCTCTCTTTTATTGAGTTTCTTATTGTAATTCTACCTTTAGATCATCAATGCTCTGTTAGATCTTTTCAATTTGTTCCTCATACCATTGCTCTACCACTTGCCAACATTACTCTTGGGATTATAGGTATTACATCATTACAGTGATGAGGGTATTAAGTAATAATTGAATTTGAGCCAACATTGGATCCATTTTTATACAATAGATGAGTTTAGATAAAACACTAAAATCACAAATTCAATTTTAAACTTAGCTCTAAGATCAAACTTGACATATCAAATTAATATTAGCATAGAAGTTAACCCAACACACTAACCGCTCTAAAACCAACCTAATCCGTAAACTTAAGCAATAATACACTTATTTAATTTTTCTTTACAATAATGATTTTATAGAAATAATTTAAACATTGACTTACACATTAAATTGTAACAATAATTTTACAATAAGAAATCAAGAAATTCAACCACATAATTGATAACAGAGTTTAACACAATGGCCTACGTCTTTGGGTCCTTTATCGATTGATATATTAAGAAAATGCTTGAAAAATATTTACAAACATCTCCAAAATGAAATATTATCAACTACAAAGTTGTTCCTTGGAAAATATAACATGTCTTCTTTCAAACTTTTTCCCAATTCTACCTCTAACTCTCTTTGCAAGTTGCACACGCTCCTTTGCTATAGCCTTTAACAATGGCTGCTAGAATTTTTTGATGATTTCAAATACAAAGTCTCAACTTTATATATACATTCAAACCCATAGCCCAAGTGGTTGGGCCTTATCATTTTACCCATGAGGATAAGGGTTTGAATCCTTCCTCAATGTATTTGGTGGCTATGCATATCTATTTCCCCACATTGGTAATTGGGTGGCAACTTGGGTATTAAATTACCATGAAGTTAATTGTATTTAATGCCTATAGAGGCATATTACATGAAGTGGATGGCATTAATCTTGGGCTATGTGGTGATTTTGGTGGCATGTGGATGTTGAGTGGTTAGAACATGACATGTTAGGTTTAGAACCATGCATGGAACATTGGTCATGTAGCATGTATGTGGAAAGTATACGGAAGCTTCATTGTGACATGGATGTGTTACATGGAAGTGATAGGTTATATGGTTTGTTTGATGTCTTCGATTGTCTTGATAATTAATTAATTATTATAGTCAATTAAATGACTATTAAAATTAGACCATACGGGTAAATGGTAAAATAATTAAATGTTGGCAAGCCACGTGGTGGCTTGAGGACCTACCATGTGGAACACTCTTTACTCACTATTTGTCAACCACTTACCACTTGTCTATGCCCAAATAGATGTTTCATCCAAACTAATTTTTTTATTTCCATGTTTGATCTTCGATGTGTGATATCTTGCACATACGGGCTCGAAATTGACCCATTCAAATTGCACTAAAAATCTCTTGACAAGCTCTACACCATAACATCAATCAATCTACAATTTGGTGATTTATTTTCTGGAGCATATATGGATCCACTTGGATCAATAGTATCTAAGAGTGTTTTTGAGATTTAAAACTAGTTAGTATTTTGCAATATTAGGCATACTTTGCATATCATATGCACCTTAGATATGTCTCATGTTGAAACTATGTATAAAAATGGTACTCACGTATAAAATTCTACCACAACTATGAATATGAATTAGATAACTGTGTTTTGGCTAATTTGTAAATTGTGTAAGTGTGGATAACATTATTCTGAAGCATGTCCCCACTATATATGGATAAATATGAAAATTTAAATAAGTACCAATGTGGAGGACATGTTTTCAAAACATCCTCCCACTGAATCTAGAGATGTTGAATAGTGAATAAGTGTGGAGAACATGATTCCAAAGCATGCCCCCAAAGAATTTAAAACTATGAATATGTGAAAGACATGCCTATATAACATTTTATCCACTAATATGCCCCCCTTTGAGGTGAAGGAAGAATAAAATTGGGTTTTCACATCACCTCAAAACAATAAGATACTATATAATCTTTAAATGTAACCATGTAACATATAAAAGGTTATGTATAGATAAATGTAGCATTGAAGTGAATAGGACAATGTGATCACATGAAGACCTAAGGTGCCTAATAAATATCATGGAAATGTCTATCTAATAATAATACAAGATCAACAATCAAATCAATGACACACATAAGAGCACTCAAAATCAAGTCAAAAGGTAATGGTCCAAAGAGATTACAAATAAGGGGCATGTTCAAATGTTGCATAGTCGATAGGACATGACTTAGTCAAATGTCCAAAAAAGTAAGGATGACATGTTCAAATGTCCATGAAATGATACATAGGCATGGGGGTCACAATTAATGGAGAATATTCAAATTCTCAAACAAGAAAGATAATAGCAAGGCAAGATACTCAAGGAAGTGCATAAATAAAATCATAAGCAACTAGCATAAACATATCATAGTAGTTCATGGATGAAATTTATTAGAAAAAAATATCAAGTACATATCACATCAAATACCCTATGAAAGATATAATCATGGATAAATGCATGTGTAAGTACATATATGAACTCAAAACATGATAAAGTAAAGTGACCATATAATGATATTACCTGTGAGTATCATGATCATAGAGGTGGATGCCCCCAATGTCCATGTGACATGAGTAGAGGAAAGGCCCAACATCTAGAACAAAATTAGATCATGTATCTGTGTATGCATGTATCACACTTAATTATAAGCATGACACACATGTGCATGTAGGAGTAACTGATATGCCATCCATTAACATGGAACTAACATAGAGATGCCAAGGAGCCAATAGAATATGTATGCTGAAATTATTTTTGGAATTTTGAATTATTATTATTATTATCATTTTGGTATATTTTTGTTATTTTTGAAATATTTTAAGATGTCTAATCAAGGAAGTCCTCATCATCAAAAGGTGTAAGACCAATTAGGAAATTTCTCAAGCTTTGTTTATATTGTTGTACTGCCACCACTTCAATGTTTCTATTTAATGGTTTACCTGAAGGCAATGGTGCAAGAAATAATTATGCCCATCATGTTGCATGCAAATCTCTATATCCATATCAAAAAATTTAACACACATGTTTTTAGTATCTGACTTAGCATTCCTCTTGATTAGCAAATGTTGTCTAAACTTTAGTTTCAAATTTAGTTTGTGGTCTAATATCTGTATGGTGGAATACTCCGCATGTGAGCCATAGGCTATAGGTAACTAAATGTATCCTTGAGATTCAAGCATTAATGAAGAGTATATTATTTTATCTATAGTATGTCCCAATTATGTAATAAATGTGGTGCCACAAGTTTTATCCCACTTATTAATATCAAATTGGAGATGGTGGTAATATACATCATCAATATTTGTATTAATAGTTAAATCTTCATACTTTGATCATTTTGAGAGAAATTATTTTCTAAAAGATACGAATTATTTTACTTTTTTCTCATGTCAAACAAAATGTGTATGTGTTCTTTATTCTTATATTTATGAATTATTTCCTTCAATACCTAACATTAATTGGTATTATGGTTGATGATCCAATGATATTTATAATATAGTACCTTTTGTTTTGTAGGTAGAATTTTAATATGTGATTTGTGTCTAGTAGAAGGTAAATAAATAATTCTATGTTCAAGTAACAAAGATAGTATGGTATCTATATTATCTCATTAAGTTGTGATCTTTAACATCTAGTGTGAAGCCTTTTAAAAAGACTCCATATTATTCACATGATGTACTTTTATTTGACCCTTGTATAACTAACTCAATGATTTTAACCAAGAGGGATATATGGAGTAACAATCATATACATGCTCATCTTCCATTTTTATATTGCACTTATCTAGATTTAGTTTTGTATGTTTTGTAAGTGGATTTAGTTTAAATGTGTCAAGACCTATAGGTTTGAATAAGTTGTGCAACAAGTGATCAACTGGATCAAAATTTAATTTTCACATTTTCTAATCTATCGTATCATAAGCAGTATCATTATCATAGTAATATTAAACATGACCATATTTATACTTAGTATTAACCAATAAAGGAAGCTTAAATGGTAGGTACTCTTGTGGTTTTATTAGTTCCTTTAGTAATGGTTATTGATCTATATATGAATTGATGTGTACCCTAATTTTTAGTGCCTTATTGACATCTAGAGACAAAGGAGACATTGTACTTGACTCACATATTACCTATGTGTGTATGTGCTCAAGAGGAATGAATTATTTAGTTGGTACCACTATAAGAATGCTTTCAGTTTTGGAATGTATCATTTTGCAAAATTTAACAGGTTCATCATTAGCATGAATGAATAATAAGGCCCCATCATGTATGATTTTTACACATCAGTGAAGTGTAGATGGCACATCTTCCATTGAATGTATCCAAGGTCTACCCAAAATTAAATTATAATGTAATGATTGAGACATTACCTAAAAAGTAGTTGAAAATACTTTTTGTCCCAATTTCAAATCCAATTTTATTTGAAAATTGGAGGGATATATGAATTATCAAACCCTTTTATATGCATAAGCATTTTTTTAAGAATATTGTTTCTAATACCCATGGTGGTTAGGCTTAATCCATTATTAAAGAGAACCCTTTTGATGCCTTTATTTTGTATGGTAACTTGTATGAACAATGGTAATTTTTTGTCCCTAATATCTTTGGATGGTAAATCTATTGGATCAAAGTTAATGATCTTGGCATTGTTCTTTAAATATTTCATGATATCTACAAAATAAGTGGGCTTAATATTACTTGAAACTTATGTCTCTCATAATTCCTCATATAGGGTATCCTTATAAACATTATAGTATTTTAGGAGATAAAGGATTGAAATTTTATCATGTGTATTGATAAATTGGTCAATAATGTCATATCCCTTAGATTTTATTATAAGCTTAGGTTTAGGAGGCATATGTTGTATATTAATAGGTGGCGGGATGGGTTGAGAAACCTTACCTCTTTGAGTAGTAATAGCATGGACCACAAAATCTAATATAAGTTATGGGTGGATAATGGGTGTGAGATGGTAGATATTATTAAAATAAGATGTAAGTAGAATAAATGGTTGAAATCATACATGTTAATGTCTAGATATTGGCTCTATTGCAAAAAGAATTTTGAAGAGAGATCAAATGTTGTTTCCATTTTAGAACCCTCTCATTATTGACATGAATTTTCTTAATACATTTCAAAAGGTAAAAAAATGTAGTAAACCATATCAACTATGACATACTGGAACCAAAAATGGGTGATGGATGCATCCATGTTGCACATATTTTATAAAAATCAAGGATCATCAATAGAAAAAAATTAGAAAACCTTAATTAACCTAGGTTTAGAGTTTAAATATCAAGTTGCTAAATGTTTAACCCTAAATTGATATCTAGATAGAGGTTATCTAGGGTTAAAGGGGTAGATATAGTCTAAGTCATAAGGATGATAAACTCTCTCTAAAGTAGGTCAATTAGATGCTAAACTCAAATAAATATATATTGAATTTCATTAAACTGAGATAGGCTAAAAATAATAAGTAAAACTATGTTAGATATATAAATTACAAAGAAAGTAATGGAATTAGTGGTTCTGATGCTAATGTAGTTCTAGATCTGAAACAAGTAGAAAGTAGACTAGAAGAGGATTCTAGAACAATCACCAAATTATATATTAAGTACCTCAGGAGCTGTGGACACTAACATCAACCCTAGATAGTTTTGTTGATGTTATTATTTGAACCTAATGTAGGTGCCTTGTATAAAATACCTGATAGAAAAAGATGTGACCACCTAGATGATTCTAGGTTTATTTTAACCTTCACTTTGGTACATTCAAATGTGGGTCATAAATTTTTGATCCTCATAAAATTGTAAAACCATAATTCTTCATCTTCATAGTTACCCTAAGGGAAAATAGGTTAGTTGGTATAAGGTGTCAAGCTGACCCCAAAGACCCCTCTATCAATGAGCGCTACTTACATATCCATTACTTTAAGGAGGCCTCAGACTGATGTATTTCTCTCCTACATGTTAAATTGTGTGTGAATCGTGTAATATATGCAAAGTAATTATAATAGTGACCTGGCTTACAACTTAGAAATATAGATCTTGGGTTGCTCCTTAAAAAAGTTAGACCTATGTATGTGTTATCCCTATGATTGATATGTAAATAGGATAAAATAGGGAATATTTTCTCATGTAAGTTCTTTATTTAATGCCTTTTGTAAATTTTATGGTGAGTCGGTAAAAAATTCTAGGTTGAGAATGAATGAGGGTTGATCTTGTATTTATATCAAACCCTTTAGAGAAATCACTTAGGCTAAACATTAGGATACATTTAATTTTAAAATTATATGATTTTATGGCACTAAACACTTGCTTTGAAGTAAGACACCTATGTGAGCATAGGTGTCTCTCTAGGATGTTAGTATCTAGGGAACAGGAAAGTAGGTATAGACTTAAAACTTATAGAAGTAGAAGATAAATAGGTTTTAAGCATTCTAGAAAAAATATAATGTCTAGTTCATCAACATAATACTATTCATACCAAGAGATAGGCCAAGGGGCACAATATAAAGTAGATGCAAGACTTCAAATAGTATGAAAGGTCCAAAACTGAGAGGAACAACCAAGGTCATAGTTTTCCAAGTGTACAAGACCAAGGTGCATTATAATCCATAAAATAGTGTCTATAATTGGTCAATAGCATACACAAAGTGGATTAAAATGTGAGGAGGATAGTTCCAAGGAGTAAATAAAAGGAAATGGAAATGGTTAAGCTTGAATGACATTGTATTGATGATCTTGCAGATGAGGGAGAATGACTATGGGAGGATCAAGAATCTATTCTTACTCATAAAGATCATCAAGAGAGTTAAAACTAAGGTTTATAATGGGTGTGGAACAAAATTCCTTGAATATGGTATTGGTGTTAATGTCACTTTATAATGTACTTATAAGAATAGGAGATTTAACTTTGGGAAAAAGACCTTCTCTAAAGAGGTAAGGATGCTCTATAAGTGTCATTAAAGAGGAAAACAAAGTTTTTTTTATGTGTAATGAATCATATGATATTGCTTGGATAATGTTTTTGGAAATTTATACTTTTTATTTTGAATGTTGTATCAAGATTTAGTGCTTGTGCTTATTTTCACAAGGCTTTTCTGAATGTTTGGGATTGTTTTGACATTGTTTAGGAAAAGAAGTGAATTAATTTACTTGCTAAAAATAGGACGATGAAAGAAAAAAATAAATAAATATTGAAATAAAAATAAATAATAATTTTTTTTGGTTACTTTTCAATCTTTTGAAAGAATTCAAACTTAAAATTAACATTTTGAAGGAAATATGTAATTGTTAATTTTTCCTAGATTGCAACATGACTTGCATAATACAACCTAAATGATATAACTTTATTTTTATATTTTATTATGAGATTATTATGAAATAATACTATGAAATTGTTTTTTTCTAACATGCAAATATAAAATCGAGTATTAAAATCCTAGCAAGCACACTTACTAAAAATTTAAAAATTGTCATTCATATATACACATTAGAGACTGGTTTTGAAAGATTTGAATGTCTATGTATGAGATATGGATAAAATAATCCAATAAAATGTTCTTATTTTTTACATAAAATGATCTAAAACAACATTATTTCACTATACAATAATGAAAATGTAGATCTAGTATGCTAGATTTGACTATATAGGTTATCTAGGTATTTGTGTGTATATGTTTAACAGTTATTTGTGTATCAAAGCTTGTTTAAAAATGAATGTAAATTCTTGTATTAAGTTTAACCTAATATTATGTTTTGATTTATTTACCCTATGAGAGGTTCAAAACTATGTTCTTTCAAGGAAAACTAACATGCAATTGTAAAACAAAAGATCTAGACTATGCTTTTGTGCAAGAGAGCATAAAGAGAAGGATTTATTTTCTTTCTTTCTTTATTTTTTTGAATATGAATTTAGAATAATGAATAAATAAAAATAAACTAATAAATGAAAATAATACTAAAAAATAAAATCCTCCAACTTGATTAATGGTTATGACCAAGCAAAGCCAAAAGATTTGTTGTTGTGTAGAACATCCTCAGTAAGTTAGTTCCTCCATTCAACATGGCCATAAGAAATCTCTGACAAAAGATGGTAGAAAAAGAAAGATAAGTAGGACACAATCCTAGACAAGAGTTTAGTTTTATTTGGTTGGTTGATCCACTGATAACAAAGACTATGTTATTGATATTATGAATTATCTCCTCTAAAATTATATAGAATTGACATGAAGATGACCAAAGGTAGAAAAAAATATTTTCCAAAAATTAAAGCATATTGGCCTGGATTCTGTAGATCTTGAAAATTTTAATATTCAATGCAAAACTTAGATCTAAAATTCATATAAAATTGAGATACTTGTATAATCAGAAAAGAGGTTGCAGGTGATAGTTTAACTAAGCTTGACTGAGAGTTAAACTTGAGAGGGACAATGATTGATGGAAACAAGAGTAAGAGTAATTTGATCCATCATTATTGAAATAAAATATCCTAAAAATAGATAAAATTTAATAAAATCATGCAAAACATGTAAGAACTCAATTCTTAGATCCTAAAATTACAATATGTGTACATTGTAGTGAAACTACCAATACTTCTAGGTGACAGAGATGACATCGTTGCATAAGGTGACAAAACCATCCTCATTAGGAATGATAAAATCCTATAAAATTATGTAAATTCCACTTAAATTATGTTTTTATCATGACATTTTATTAAATTATCATGGTAGAATGCATCATAAATGGGGGTTGTAAAATTTTGAAGTGTGGTTTCATCACTAAAATTAACCATTTCGTTCAAAATGAGGAAACTTATAGACTAAGTCCAAAATGACTTTAAAATGTAAATTTCAAGTTTTAAAAGGACCATAAAGGGTCTAAAGAGAGAGTGGTAAGTAAAATGTCATATATAACTATGCCTAAACATATTTTTGGAGATCATTACATCATCATCAGATTTGTCAAAAATATTGTACCTTGTAATTTTTTGGTATGTACATATTACCCCCTTAGGATGAAATATTTTTATAAATTTTTGAGGGTGTGGTTTCGATTAGTGGTGTAGTGAAAGTAAAAATAGGGTTAAAAAACTTATCTTTACCTATGTAGCGTAGTGAAGCCATTTGATACTTCATGCAACATACAAACAAAAGATAGAAATCAAGTATAATTTAATGAGAAATCAAAAAATATACTAACTAATAAAAATGTAGATGATATTACTTACCATGTATGTGATGGTGAGTATACTACTTGATTTTGTCCCATGGGAAGACTAAATATGGTGTTAAGTGAGATGTACCTATAAAACTAAAATAAGAAATAAACATGCTACAGGAAACTAAAACCATCAAAATGTGTTAATTTTGGACATAAAATTCATCACTCAAAAAATAAACATATCCAAAAGTGTAAAAATATGAGTTTATAAATTAAATTTCTAAAAACAAAAGAAATTAAATCATAATAGCTGGTTAGAAAGGCATTTACTTGAAAACTTTTCAAAAATAGAACTCATTTGTGCCAATTCATTTTAGAGATTTTTGAGCTATGAATTCATCTTGATAGAGTTAAGATAGAATGTATCTAATTAGACTAACATGGAGTAGAGATGGTGAATGTACTAGTGAGAGGAGGAGTAGGTTAGATCTAGAAAAGTTTTGACTATTTTTATTTTATATGATGGAAGATCTGATGTCTATCTATTTCTTTTTTGGTTGCATAGACATTTTTTGGATGGAGGACCATGACCAGGGACACCTTAGTCAATATTTTACATGTAGTCATATGTCAAACTAGGGATCGACTACTAGTAGACCTAGGACTTCTTACCAGGATAGGCATGCATACATATATTTTTTCCATATCATACCATGCATCCTTAGTTTTGGCTTGTCAAATGAGGGATATCACCACACTATATGCAAGAGAAACTATGGTGGAGGCTTAGGTGTAGACTCTCATAAATATTTTGGTAGGTAAGGGAGTTTAGGATACTTTGAACCAATAAATAGGGGGAGAGATAACCTCCTAGGGAGTGACCAAATAGGAGGCCACCTAGAACCTAGACTCCATGACACTCCTCAAGATCAGAGCATTTTCACATGAGGAAGACATGATCTTAGGTCCACTTATTGTTCATGTACTTGTATTATTATATTTTAATTAATTTTTGATATTTTGAGACACATTTTCTCTCTATAGAGGTGGATTATACTATAGACTCAATTGTATAAACTTGATATTACTATGATACATATAAAGAGATTTTGGTCTCTTTTAGTAATTTTTCATTTATGTGTCATGTGTTTAATTTCATGTATGTTCTTTTAGTTTATTTCACTTTAGATGACTAGGCATGATATGATATACCAATATCTCTTATGTTTTTGATAATGCTACAAAAATACTTATATACATGAGATATGGAAATAGAATGTATGAAAATAATGAAATATGATAGATATATATAAAAATATACATGTTCTAACATTTGTTTTGTAGTTGATTTCTAAGTTATCTTGTTTACACAATAAATGACTTTATTTTTGTAGTAAAAAGAATGAATAGGGAAAAAGGTAGATATGAAATGGTGAAAATGAAAACTATACATCAAAATTTCCCATGAAATAGGAATATAACCTAATCCTTATGAGAAAGGGGGGGGGCAATTAACTTCTTTACAAAATTTAAAAATACTAACTTTATTGGCTTCATCTTGAGGTAAAACCCCTGACAGTGTAATGCCCCACCCTATGGTACAAGGATTTTATGGCATATCGTCCTTATCCTTGACTTGTTTGGCTTTGTGTGTGTGTGCATGTTAAAAAATATATCTTATAGACCTGAGTATGGCATAGAAAAGGGTTAGTGTGATATGTATTTTTAATCATGAAAGTGTGCTTGAAAACTTATGGTTTGTGTGGTATTTTCCTAAGAGGTTCAATGACATGAGTTTCAAACTTTACCTTCAATAAATTAAAAAGGTTTTATCTTTTCTCCCACCCTCTGAAATAATCATGTCATGAGAGACTATATACATGATAATTAAGGCCTATTATAATTTGAAAGACATAAAAATATTAGTTCATGATGATCTAACCTTGCCTAAATTCCTCATCTCCAACTTAAGATTTAATTTGTGGGATTATTATATGGTGAAATAAAATAGTGTTTTCATGATTTGATAACAATCTTAATAAATAATAATAATAATAATAATAATAATAATAATAATAAAATAATTAAGAAATTTTCTTGGTAAATATTTTGGAGCACACATTTTTTAATTAATTTTGTTTTTGATTAGTTCAACAAGAAAAGAGGGCCCTTAGCCCTATACAAAGAAGCCCCCCAAACAAAAAGGCCTCAAACAAGCTAGAAATAGTACTTTAATAGCACATAAACAATAAACAAAAAAAATTAAACAAAAACTTAAAAACTAGTGGAACCACTAAGGACTATCAACCATCCCATACTTGGCCAAGAAATTGACCATATCTTTATAGTCACCAAAGCTGTCCACACCCATATCTTTGACCCTGTCATCAAAATCCTTCACAGTAGCAAACACTGAAGTCATGCAGTGGAGGGCCTTGGTATAAAATTCAGCCATAACCCTCCATTTCTTATGCATATTATCCATATTATCCTTAAACACCATGAGCTCATTATTAATCTTGACACACAATGAGTAGCTTCACTTCTTCTGTCCATAAGCTTCCTCAATAGCCTCCTCCGTGTCCTCCAAGTAAGGCTTATTTAGTTTAGCAAAATGGATCACACCTTCATCTTCATGAAAAGATTTTGTGGGTGTTTCATTTTATCCCTCCCTAGTGGTATCCTTAACAAACTTAGAATAATTTAAAATTTCAATACCCTAGGAGTTAGTAGATGGGATTCCATCAATACGATTGGATTTACGTACTCCTTGAACACCATACTTGTCATCACCACCTACATCATCACTCCCCACCAGTTTAGGCCCTGAGCCCAAATCTAATATTTTCACAGACTCTACAACCCTACTAGTGTCCACTTTCCTAGTTTTATCCTTATTATATTACAAATTTCCCTCTTCCTCCATAGCCTTTCGGTCCCTTTTAGCAGACACCTTTGTATCCTCTCGATTAAGGGTCTCAAGTTTACCACTAGATTTATTAAGATATTTAGTCTTGGAATTAGGGGTAGGGGTCCCAATAGGGTTACTATAATCTTCAATTCTAGGACCCCCTTTATCTCTTTATGGGAGATTTTGGGGGTCCCATTAGTTTTCTTATCTTTACCTTTAGCTGTAAGAGACAAGGTCATTGGGGTATCCTCAAACAAGCTAATTCTAATTTCTTTTGGTGGACACAAGGCCAAATGAAAATGGTACAACCTTAGAATGAGGCCTTAGTTATTTGGTATGAGAGGGAAGTTAGGGTTTTTATCACAAATTTCCTTGGCTGACTTAATAGAGTTATCCAGAGAAGACAACAGGAAAAAGGGGAAACTTCTCCATCCTATTCCTAAAATGGTTAAGCAAAGAAAAGTGGTAATGATAAAATACCTTTAATTTACCCTCTAGAGTGAAGTACTTCATGATCATGAGGCAAATGTTTTCCCATAACATGAATAAATTCTCCCTTTCAAACCCCCCTAGAGTTTCATACCAGTGTCTCCTCTAAAAAAATCCCCAAATTTTCCAAGTCTGGAACCTTGCTATGTTAGCTATGTTTTTTACCTTTGATGGGGAGACCCATGGCTTACCCAATCACCTCCTCAAAGACTTTGAAGCCAATGCCCCCCATATGGACTTGCCTAGATTCCTCCTAAGATTCCATAAATTGATGAGATAGATTCTCATCTTAGCTAATTATTGCACCAAGGAATGAAGCCACATCCCCCTCCTAAATAATATTTTAGATTGTATAGTCCTATTGAAATTACTCATGAGAGGTCAGCTCAATCTTAACAATGTCACCACCCATCTTCACATCATATAAACCACATACCTAGAGAGAATGTTTTAAGGCAAAGAATGATGGAATGCTTAGCAGGGTACCCTATGATGTAAATAAGCCCTTATATTCACTTCCATCAATTCAAAGGCCACGAGAATCCTATAATAATAATAATTTAATAATTTTAAAGATCTAAATTGCCTTTGCCACCCTAGTTTTCTTCCTTGGTAAAGACCCATGCCCACCACCTCATGTGATAATGAAGATCACTAGAGATGGAGATTGAAGGGAAATTATTACTCCTGAGCCATCCTATCCTTTTATCATCCCACCATCCTATCACTTGCCATGTAAGTATCATTTTTGGCTAGTCTATCATCTCATTAACCCTCTTGCCAGTCATTTGCTTCCTCAACATCCTTTCAAGCGAATTTGTCATCCAATCTACCCATCCACCAATGTCTTCCCTCTTTAGCTTCTTAATAAGCTAATTAGTTGTTTAAACCTTTCTTGAATTATGGCTACATACTTGTAAAAGGTTTCACTTGTGGAAAGCATATTGGTCAATAGGTAATGAAAATAATGTAAAAATGAATTCTGCCCATTTTGAGCCCAATCAACTATGGCTTGTTGAATGTCTTGTAAACTAGATAAAATGTGTGGTGATATTATGGAATTGTTTTGATTTTAAATAATGGAGGTGGATTATTTAAATTCATTATTTTTCATTTTCAAATCAAAGATATCAGTCTTCAAAGCTAGGTCACTAGTCTTCATATCTAATCTTCTAGTCTTCAGAGTTAAGATACTAGTCTCAGAGCTAAGCTTTTAGACTTCAGAGAAAAACTATTAGTATTCAAATAAAAACTATCAAAATTTAGAGTAAAATTATTGTAATTTAGAGAAAAACTATTAGACTTTGAAGCAAAAATGTTGGACTTCAGATCTAGACTCTCTTAGTCTAGATATTTTGTTATGTGTTTCTCAAACTCTTGGACATGTTATTTGATAGTAATCATGGCTACGAAAGACACACTAGTATGGTTTTGTTTAGGATGATCCATCCATATTTATTTGGAAAGACCCAATAAAGGTCTATAAGGTGGATAGATATATATCTATTTAGCATGAATTCCATTATAAATGGTCATGTTTTTAGATCTACAGTCAATTTGTGCTACAATTGTAGCTAACCAGGGTCTACCAAGAATGATTGGATATCCTTCCCTATTTGGTTTAGGTTGAAATATAATGAAATGAATAGGATATTCCTAAGATTATATGGTGATTGGTACATTCTCTATGGTTCCTTTAGGGGAAATAATAGATTGATCTACCATTTACAAGATTGTAGAGATAGGTTGAAGCCCTTTGAGAGATAAAAACTCTACTATATTGACAGTCATTATGTTTATGTAAACACCTAGATATATAATCACATTAGGAACAAATTTTTTTCTAATTATCATAGTCATCACAAGACTATTAGGATCTCCATATTTAGGAACAAGTATGTTTCTTACTAGTAAATCAACAATTTTACATATTACCTAAATTGTTTTAAGATAATTCTTCTTTCTTCCTGGTTTTTTGATAAAAAATCCTTTAATGATTTGATTCAAATCAAGAATATACTTAATGGATATTAATATTGAAATTTATATCTTTATTTATTTTAATTTGTGGATTAATGTAGAATCTTCCCTAGGTTTCTCATCCTTAAATCTCTCAGGAAATGGAATAGGAGGGGGATATTGAATTATGGTTGGTGTGGTTGTGTCTTCTACCTTTTATTCAATTGGTTCTTGGAATGTAGGTGGCTCAGGAGTGTTTCTATTATTGGAAATTTTAGTTATGGTTATGGGTGAATCTCTTACTACCTTCCCTAATCTAATTTGAATTTTATTACATTTAGTTGAACCATTTATAACATTACTTTCTTGTTCAGCTTTATAAATAGGTGTATTTTGCCTAGTCTTTAGATTTGCCACTAGCTAGGTAGGTAACTATGGTTGGTTAACCTACTACTCAATTAGTGGTGGCTAAGGTTGTGAATTCATCAAGGCCTACTATGGATGAAATATTTATGACTAATATTGTTGATTTGACCATTGAGGTGGTGACTACTATACCCAATGTGGCTGTTGGTTTTGTTATTACACCCAAATTTTATTTTAAGGCAATCCCTACATTTGTGGCATCCATTATTGAGTACCCCATGGTTATGGTTGTGTTGGTCCTCACATTGGTGGTGTGATTTGTCTAGCCCATGGTTTCATCCATAGTTTGGGAGGAAATATAGGACTAAACTATTTTGAGGTTAAGAGTACTAGTTTCCTTATCTTTGGATAAATTTTACATCCTCAACTATATGTACTAATTATTTCACTTGGTTTCTTATAGTAGGAAGGTGTTTTAAATTCTTGGTTTAATGGTCTAGGTCACACGTACCACATACCTCTATTTTTTATAAGGGGCAATCTTTTACCACATGTTTGAGTCTGAATCTAGGACAATAGATTGACAACTATTATATGTTGGTAGCATTGGATTTTACTTTGAGGCCATTTAAGGTAGATGTCAATTTTACTAGAATTTCTATCTTGAAATTAGAAAATTCTTTCATAAATTGGATAAATTTAGGTGATTTTCCTAACCTTGATTTTTTTATGTCAAGTATTATCCTATAGTAGTTACATAATACTAAAATTTGATGAAAGATTAACTTGTCAATATCACCCTTTACCATGAGGTTAAAAGCATCATGTGCATCATCATATAAACCTTTAAGAAAGAATATTTTAAAAACTCCTCAATGAGTTGGTAACCACTCCTTTTATGGGTAAATATAAACCTATCAAGGTAATCTTCTAAGGTTTCATCTTTGTTTGTTTTGATTTTGAAAATGTCTTCCATTATCTAATTATATAATAATCCTAATATTTATCCAAAATGTAATTTACATTTCATACCAAGTGGTTATAAAATTACCCTCAAAGCCCATGAACCATCTCATGGCTACATCCTTGAGTGTAGATGGAAAAAACTTCAATGTTTGATTATCTATGACATAGCCATATGTTTGATAGAGAACTTGGAATTTAAAGAGGAACCAATATGGATCCTCTAATGATTTACCTATAAAATTAGGTGAAATGGATGATGAAATATTTTTCATGAAAGTTATATCATCAGGACCCAAGTTGATCAGATAGGAAAAAGTTATCTCCTATTGGGGTTATTGATAAGGATTTTCCACATGTGCATAGTCATCTCCCATATTTTCTTCCCAACTTTGGTTATCAATCCAATTTAAATTCTCTTCTTGGGTGTTCAACCTATGGTATATATCAAGAGGGAAATATTTGTTGGTGATCAATTTTTCTTCTTGTAGGATTTGTGGATCAAATTTGACTATTCCAAAACATGTATTTTCAAGATCAATTCTTCCTATAAGAGAAGATGTCTAGAGTAGGATCCTTATAGGATTTATTTGTGAGGATGAACCTTATTCTAGACAGGAATAAAAAAACATTTGTATACAAATTTCAATTTCCTTTCCTTCCCTTCTTGATCTATCTAGAAAAGATTGGATCCTTTCTTCTTCTTGATTTATATGGAATCCCTTAGAGATGAACCATCCTTGAGAATCCATAGAGAGGTTCATAAATCTAAAGAATCCTAGATTGTTTATGTGTTTTTGAATTTTTTGAATGTTTTTGAATTTCCCTATATAACTCTAATGTAGGATCTCACTAACACTTATTGATTAATTTCCCTAGAAATGATGCCAAAAATGATAGGTTGTTTTTATACCTCTCATTTAACCAATCAATTGATTAGTGTTATTTTCTATCAGGGCCAGTGTTTAAGGCTATATGCAATGAGATTGTTGGATATTGGAGTTTTATATTTTGTTGTTGGGAGGGGGGGTGTTACTTCTACCATGGCATCTAAATCCTAAAGAAAATAAATAAGACTCTAATTATATTATTCAAAAAAGTAAATATAAAAGGTTTTTAAACTAAAGATGTCATATTGGTATTCACACCATCAGCATCCAAAAATTAAACATCTAGGATAAGACATATGATGTATTCACTCATTTTTCCTAGCTTGGTAGGACAATATGATTTTCTAGAATATGAGAATGTTGTCTATTATCAGTTAAATGGCATCTAAAAAATTATGAATATGAGATAGTTTAACAAACTTTACTTTATATGAAATTTAAAGACATACTCTTACATTGAGTTGAAATAAAACTTGCATGTAATGGAAACGCACTAGCATTAAAGGAAATTCACACTTCACTTTTGAAAAGGAAATCATACTTACTTTGAAAAGGAAATTCACATTTTCATTAAAAAGACAATACTCTTGAATTTAAAAGGAAATTTTACTTTTTGATAAATGAATTATATCTAAATTAAGGAAATACTTCTAAACTTTAAACTAAAAGTACCGATTTGTCCTAATCTTTAGAGAGAACTGGGCCCTTGTTCCTTCCTTATAACATGAACTGTTTTACTTAGTAATGAAAATGAATGATGAAATTTATTTCATTATCAAAGGAACATATAAAAATATGCAAAAATACACTAAAATGCTTCTTTTGATTTCTGATTAATTAACTTCATCAACTTTCTAACTCTTTTCTCCATCTATCTGGAATGAGAAGGAGATATGCATTTAAAGCACATCTAAACATCTATTCATAGAGTACAAATTCTATAAATTAAAACAACCAAATATACTTATTCAAAATATATTTTATCTAAGAATTAGATCCCACATTCTACGAAGGCACTAGAACTGACTCAACTAATAATAGATAGAAAATAACTAACATACATCTGAAGAGATTTATCCAATTTCACAAAATAGAATTAAAAATATATCTAGATAATTTTAGGAAATTACTATCAATAATAATGTCAAATAATATATCTAAATATGAAAAGTATAATCACACACATATATATATATATATATATATAATCACTATTTTGATCAATAGGATCTAATTGAACATATTTGGAGCATGCTTGGGGGTCTTGAAGAATTCTATACAGGTCTTCGGATCATGCTTAGACATCTTCAGATCATTCTATACATGTCTTCAGACTGATTTTGGATCATATTTAGAGCATCTTCTGAGTTATTTTAGAGCATATTTAGAGCATCTTCAGAGTGTCAGATCTTTAGAGCTTATTCACTGAACCCTCATAACTATAACAAAAAAGAAATACCAAAACCATTTGATGTCTTCTCATAATTACCCTACCATAGGGATGTGTTTTTGTACACAAAACATTTCATCCAAATTAGGCACAATAATAATATAAATAATCAATAATGTATCACATACAAGCAAAGGACAAATTGCATTCATTTCCTACTTAGATAAGACCTTGACTATTAAATGCAATGTAGTATATAACCAAAAGGCAACACTTATGGATAGTTTGTTTTAGATATAAAGAGCTATATGGAATGCTCATCATTTTGTGTAGGTTATTATTGGCCTACCATGGAATATGATTCTTGTGCTTATGTTAAGAAATGTGTAACTTGAAAAAAACATATCCCCCCACAAGATTTACAACCTATTACAACACCTTTGGAATTTTACACATGGGGTTTAGACCTCACTGGAAAATTAATCCAATTTCATCTGATGGACATGAACATATTATTACTACCATAAAATATTTTACCAAGTGGGTTGAAGAAATTCCCTTAACAAATGCCATTGGCAAATATATTTCCAATTTTTTATTGAACCATAGTGTTTTCCATTTTGGAACCCTTTCTACTATCATCTCTAATAATGGAAAATAATTTCAAAACAAATAAGTCAAGGCCCCTTGCAATACTTACCATATAAAACACAAGTGGTCTACCCTATATTACCTACAATGTAACAATAAAGTGCAGGTAATGCATAAAATAATTCTTAAAATTCTTAGAATAGATGTCAATACAGTTGGTCATGACTAGCACACACATCTTTATCTTGTCATTTGGGCATACCACACTAGCATATGCACACCCACATGGAAACCCTTTATTCACTTATTTATGGTAGTGAGTCCATCTTACCTATTGAAGTAAAGATTAAATATTTATGAATAACCCTAAAAAAATTTATTGATGATGAATCTTACCACATTTCACACCTTAGTGCACTTTATATTCTAGATGAGAAATGCCTTAATGTTTTAAACCACATATAAGTTTACCAAAACCACCTTTGTTGTAGCTATATTAAACAAATTAAAGCCAAGGAATAAAAAATTAGACATCTTGTTTTCAACAAAAAATAATTAAATACCATTGTAGAAAGGGATAGGGAAAGAAAATTTGAACCAAATCAGTCGGGCCCATATGTCATCATTGCCAAGTATGGATCTAGAGCTTATAGGTTGGCTGCTAAAGATAGAGAAGAGATTTATGAGACTGTGAACATCATGCACCTTATGCTCAAATTATGCTAATGTTTTTATATATACCTTAAGTGTTAAAAAATAAAAAAATAAAAAAATAAAAAAAAATAAAAAGATAAAAAATATAAAAAAATTCAAATCAAATCAAGAAAAAGAGAAAAGAGAAAAATAGTGCCTCCAAAAGTGAAAACTAGTCTACTAGCACTTTGGGCAAGTACCATGGTGAAAACCATATTTATATCACCTTGAATAATACATTGTCTAGATCCACCCTAGTTACTTGGGAGAATCCCATTTTACTCTTCACTTGTATATTCCAACATTGTCACTTCTCTTACCATCCACCTATGACATCTTAACTTATAGCTTGATCCTTGTAATTATGTAACTATGTCTTTACTCATGTTTAAAGGAATGTATTATATTTAACCATTACTATCACATTGGTATCCATATAAATTATATCTAAAAACCATTCAAATGCATCCCATTAAAGTATTCACTTTGTATATTCCCACATCATCACTTGTTTTACTATCCACCGTGACATCTTAGCTTAGGGATTGATCCTTGTACTTGCATAACTATGTTCTTGCTCATGTTTAGAGGAATTTATTTTTTGTGACCATTATTATCAAATTAATATCCTCACACACTTTATTTAGAAAACATCCAACCACACAAAAACACTTTACCCATTCAAATTTACCAACCTATCTATCTTTTCAAATAACATCGTGATTCATTTTCTCATTTTTTCTTGGGAGGGAAATTTATTATCTATTCATCTAAATAAAAATTCATCAATCAACACATTTTATCATAAATTCTCATATTGGGAGAACTACATTTGTCCTAATATCCCCACATGGACTTTGTCCATGATGGATTATGTAGGTAATGCTTCGAGACATGGGGTCTCTAGGGACAACTCACCCACTATCACCCCCATCATCCCATTACCCTAAAACATGATTATAATTTTTCACATATCTATCTAAACCCATATGGTTATCTTAGCGTTACCTCATCAATCATTCAATGTTGTCATGGTTATTGTCTACCAAAGGTTATAATCCTACCTTAGGATGTTCATAAGGTCTTTTATTTATTTTAGGTGTTGTTTGATTTTGTTTTTGTTTTTGATTCTTGTGAATGGTCATTTTTTGATTAATATTATGTGTCTTGTAATTTATTTACCTTTACACAGTTTAAAATTTTACTTATTTATTTGTGTGAACATTTTTTTTATCATGTGTTTGTCATGTTTACATCATTTCACTTATTTTTTTAATGGTTTATTTATTTTATTATTTATTGACTTATATAATTATGTGTGTGAAAAACATATGAATATGGTTTTCTATATCATGATGCATTAAGTCTAAAAAAAATGAATCTTTTAATCTTTATCTATACAACACAATAATCATCTTAGTTATTTCATATCATTGGTGTGTATTTTTAACACTATATTAGAAATTAGGTTTATCAATTCTTACTCAATTATTCATGTTGGAATTCCAATGAAAAATTATATAAAAAATGTAGCTATATATCAATATATGCATCCATAATTTTTTTCCATTTCATTTTATACCATAAATAATAGCTAAGAGGATTAACATGTGATACAATAAATCAAAATCAAGAAATAAAATTCTATACCCAAAATCATATCTATCCATCTAATCCATTAACCATATATTTAAAATTAAAACACACCCATAATTCCAAAGCATATCCATATCTATAACACAAGTATAATTCCAAAAATGAATCATGTGTTTGTGTGTGTGTGTGTGTGTGTGTGTGTGTGTGTGTGTGTGTGTGTGTGTGTGTGTGTGTGTGTGTGTGTGTGTGTGTGTGTGTGTGTGTGTGTGTGTGTGTGTGTGTGTGCACATGCATGTATGTATATGTATATATAATGTCATATGTACATCAATACAATGAAACATCTCAAAAAAAAATACATCAATATATCATATAACAAATATCATGTCTATTAGTGGCCTTGGGCATCTGTAGTTAGAATTTTATCATGTCACCATAGTGTAATCCTTAGAGGACCCATCACACACTATGATGCCTATCTTATTGACCTCTTAGACTCCACTAGCTACACTAATATCCCTGACAAAGACATCCTAGTAGATCAATCCCTAAATGAAAGTGTTTGTTGTGACTATCGAATTGATTCCTCATATAAAATCTTATAATATGTACCATGATCCATAGCTCTCATGACCTTGTCCAAGGATGTTAACTATCTTGGTATCATCAATAACTCTCTCACATCAACCAACTCAATCTTTAAAGTGTATCTCTTTTTTTTAATCACTGAGTCAAACCTATATCATTAAGATTTTGTTTGGTTACATCATGTGTATATAACCTGACTGATAAATCAAACCCCTTGCTATAGTATGTCCACCTCAATTTGGAGTCTATCAAACTTTCCCTATAGTCATTTTATCTTTAGTAATTTTAGAACTAGTTCCTTATCCTAACAATCAACCTTTCTCTATAATCTATCGACCTTGCCTGTAAACCTTATATCTCATTATCAAAAGCCTTAATCTCATCATTCCACGTATCAAAAATACTTTTATCCTCTAGTGATATCATTGGACTTGATGGCCTGACTCCATATTCTACCTTTATCTTCATCTCTATAGTTTGTCTCATCTTTGTATCACCTCCATCTCCCTCCCCATAACTATCAATGGACACAAAAGGAGTATCCCCTCATCTTAATGGATACTCTAAAATAGGTATGATCTATGTATCCTCTTCCAAGTCCACTCTAGTATCCTCTCTAATCTCCACATCCTCTAGCTATGTAGGATCCTACTTAGGTCTCCTCTATACATCAGCTACCTAGACCATAAAAAATGTACACCTACCTCCTATTTATGTTATCATAACCCTCATAATCCTTTCACCTAATCTTATCCCTTGTGGATACCTATCCAAACTCGCTACCAATTTCTATTTCCATGTCCATGAAAGAGTATATGGTATTATCAATCTTTTAGTATGCTATATATCCTACCAATCATTATATCCATATATTATCCCCACATCAATCACATCCCTCCTATATGCACATGTAATTATATAAAAATGTGTCCAACTATGCTCTACAATCCTAGAATCAATACTTGTTCCCCACTAAGATCTCTCTCATAGAACTTGTAAAAACATGTGGTCTTGGTATAATGTGTTATGTAAAAACAAACTATCTTAAAGCCCTATCTAGCTTGTATCACTTAATATCATAATCATGCACATCCATGATATAACATTATGTCATCACATAGTCCATATAAAGTCTATCGTGTGCCCACTAAAAATCAATCTCTTTATAGGGTCTCCATGTAATCTGATCATCTCCCAGCTCATCAATCACCCTCTTATACTCATGCAAGTCCCACAAATGTGGTCTATGTATATATATATATATATATTATAACATGTCATCTAAATATAATATGCTCATCCTTTAATCTCATGCTTATATGACCTATGAAATGTTGTATAGTAATGTTTTCCCATCTTCATACACTGCATATTATATATATCTATTCAAGTGTGATAATACATAAGGAACCCATGAAAATTTCTCACCCATCTCCATCATATCTCCAATCACATGTAGGAGTCTAATGAGGCATATTATACCACTCTTGTCAAGAATCATAATTCCACTTAAAATAACCATGAGTACCACAATCAATGCATCTATCTCAAGGTCAATACATGTATCAATGTCAACCCTTCATATGATGAATGGGATCATATCCTATCCAAAAATCCTATGTAATGTAATAACCTAGGATACCTAACCCTAATAAACCTAACTAACTTGTATCAAAATCCTCAATATCTTCCATATGTCCTCTAGCATAAAAATCATCTCACCTGTTAGAAGGCAAAATGTAATAGTCTTGATGTGTCATCTCTCTACTAATGTTATTAGTATTTATAGTTATACATTAATATATGGTATCTCATAAATATAGGATACTCATATATCCTTTAGTGCCCTAAAATCATACTTTGTAAACCTCATGATTTGTGTAAGTGATCTAGACCTTCCATCACGTGTGGCCAAAATAGGTAATACCTCTTACACATAAGCATATCATCAAAATTTTAATCTTAAATTAGATATATTCCAAAAATACCTCAAAAATATCCCACCCTACCCAACCAAGCATGTCAATTTGGTAACTACACCTAATCCCTATCTCACATAATGAATTCTCTATTGAATTTGATGATTTTCCTATACAAATGAATGATTTCAGTGTTATAGTTAATGAATTTGCTATTCAACCTCAACAACTTAACCCTAATGAATTAATTACTACATTTGTAATTATTTTATATAAATGAATGATTTCATTATTTTATTGATTAAATTCACTCCTCTTATGTTATAATTCAACCCTAGTTATTTCATTATAAAATCTAACAATTTCACTGCAAGATTTAACAATTTCATTATTCACTTCAATGAATTCACCATTTTCATTGTCAAATCTACTAATAAGAAAATTTGAAAATGTTCACCCTAAATTTACTACATAATAATTTATTAAAAATGTTTTTGAAAAAATTGAAATCATAATTATTAAATGCTCACTCCTCTATAGACTCTGGTATCTCATCACCTGCTCACTATAATGCTAGTGTACAAGAACATAGTCCATTCTTCTCCATAGCCTAAGAAAAATCAATCACAAGAACACTAAAAATAAATCACGAAGAAAATAAATCTACACAAATTATTTTCAAATTCACCCTAGCCCTATTTATAGTCTACCCCATTATTCAAATATGTTTTCCCCCATCTCATTAGTTTTAAAATTTTTGCTCATTTTATCCAATTTTTCAAGGAAACCTTTAATCAAAGTGCTAAAATATTTATTATTACTTTCATTTATCAATCTTTTAAAATTTTATCAAAACATTGGAATATATATATATATATATATATATATATATATATATAATTCATTTTCTAACCCACATCTTCTTATGTGTCCCTTGAGTCCTGACCACCATCCAAACATGAAACTAATAGATGATAAATATTCTTTTTTGATAAATTATCTAGTTTTTGACAACTAGGGGCAAATCCTTTTACATATTTTCATCTTTAAAATATGGTATCATTTTTAGTGTTTTAGTTTATTCATGGATTTCACTATACCCACTTTATCATATTTCTTCATTTATTTTGAGCATTCATCCATTTTGATGCATGAATCCTCGAAGGGGCATAATATCAATTATTTTCATTTATCTAGGGAAATGTTTTATCCACAATCATTGATTCTCTACTTTACTATTGTTTGAAACAATATTTATTTATAACACCATTTGAAAGATGGGAAAAATTAGACACCTAAACTCACCAATTAGTGTAGAAATTCACTTTGACATGATAAATATTTACCATTCATATTAACATCATTTCCCTCCAAAATTTGAATAATTTAGTAATTATTCAATTGATCAATTATGCACACCTTTTATTTCAGAATTAATTAATAATCTATATTTTCCACCTCATCTAGACATCCTCGATGTTTATCTCAACCATGTGTTGAATATTTCAACCACCCTCATTAAATTCCTCAACAACCTTGTAAGTCACCTTAGAACATTAAAAATTCCTTTATCTATTATTTATGACTTACTCAACAAAATTCCATTTTGTATTAACCCATGGAATTTGTCATCATCTTCATGGATGAGGACTAATTATCTATTATTGATTATTTAAATACTTGGAAATATTCAAATAATACTCTACCATTATATTAACCTACCATATGCCTATAAATTGACATGAAATCATCACTTTCATAATCCTCACTTTGATAATGAAGTGATATCAAATTTTCAATTGAATCCAAGCCATCAAAAGTCTATTTTCATGCTAAAATGCTGCCCAATTCCTATTTGCATTGGATAAGGATTAAGCAACCACATTCAAAGAGCAAGTCATTTTTAATCACAATGGAGGGGGCCCATATTACTTATATTTTTTAAGTGTGTATAATTATTTCCTTATATCTTTTATCTATCTTGAGGTTGAATTGATTTTATGGTAAGTTCATTTATGTTCTTGTTCTTTAGTTTATTTGCATTCTATATTTCCCTTTGCATAACTTGACTAGGATCTAATTAATTTATGCAATATAAAGGCTATGCCTCACCTAATTACGGAATGAATGAATACATAATCTTGAGCTTTATTATGGATATTAGAGTCATTAGATCCTAATATTAGTAGGGAAGCTATCCTCACTTGTAAAATTGATCTTAGAGAGCATTATCATTATTTGATACTATCATAGAGGTAATTTAATTTGATAATATGATATATAATTAGGATATCAATATCATTTATTAAGTTCATTAACTCAAATTTTAATGGGATAATTATTCATGAGGCAAGTATAATGGATCATATTAAAACTAATTAATAGTTTACATATTTACAAAACTGAACTCAACAAGTTTATTATTAGTTTTACTTACAAATTGGATGCATAAAACTTAACCCCTACATTAAGTTACTCATCGATTTGTTTTTATACATTATTTTAACCAATTAAATATGCTAACTTTTTTTTTTGGTATTCACTTTCAAAAAGAGATAGAAACCAATCTAGGAGACAATGGGGGCCTAGATCCCTAAGTGATCAACCACCACCATGAATATCATATATATAGCTAATAGAATTCAAGTATGCCATCAACGAACATAACTATCATCAAATTCACAATGATATTAAACCTAGGTGGGGTTGGAAACATTGAAGTGACTTTACCAACTCATCCACAACTCATGAGAAATTAAATCTATTTTGTTACTTGATTTAATTAAATGAATTTATATATGACTTACAAAACTAAAATATTACAAAATTAAAATAGTTATAGTTTACTATGTAATTAATTATCTAATAATTAAAACACAACATAATAGTTATCATTAGTATAATACTAACTGATATTATCTATAAAACCAATGCATAATAAGTGTGATCAAACTATGCTCTCTCTCTCTCTCTCTCTCTCTCTCTCTCTCACACACACACACACACACACACACACACACACACACACACACACACACACACACACACACACACACACACACACACACACACACACACACACACACACACACACACACACACACACACACACACACACACACACACACTTTAACACAATCTAGTGTGTCAAGCATGCCAAACACATGAAAACATGTAGCTAAAATATTTCATAGAGTCATAAATACATATTCCATCATAAAAAAAGTATAAAATTCTTTTCAAGTCTTCAAGGATAATACATATTCCTAAACATTTGGAAGTCAAAAAAAGTCAACAAATATGTTTGAGTTATACATAAATCTTTGTCTTACTGATTGAAGCATAGGGATAACCCCAGATAAAAGAAACCTTTAACCACATGTACCCATAATCAAGATTAGGTCCCAATTTAGTTTTGTGGAAAATAAAAATAAAACTAAAACTAAAACATGATTTTGACCCCCTTTGCTTTGCATTTTAACATCTAATAAACTTATTGAGATCCTGCTAAGTAATGTTACCTTCATTACTTGTTATACCCTTGCCAACCATGATGAGATGATTGATTTGAATGCATAAAAGGTTAATTCCTTGAAAATTTAACAAGTATATTTAATTACATGTATATAAATACATCCTCAGTATGTCTTGTAATAAGTACCAAGAAATTAAAATTTCATAACATGATCAAACTATCCATAGATCACATGTATTTTAGTAACATGATTTAACAAAATAACTATAATTTATCAACAATCTAAAATCATCTACCTGGTTATATCATGTGACATAACCATGTGTGTAATTGGAGATGAAACCATATATAGGTATGTATGTGCCTCATTATATGCAAATCACATTAACCACATATAAGATTGATTATCTAAATGATTAACAAGATCAATTATATTACAAAAATGTCTTAAATTCTTTTGCTTTTCATTTACTATTTTTTTAATTATAATCTTTCTAATTAATGCATCCAAAATTATTTTTAAATTAATTATTATCAAAAAGTGTTTAACACATAACAAGATTTCATTAATAATTCATATTTATTATAATCAATCATAATGATGTCAACTTAAAAAGCATGCATAAACTTGTTTGAATTCCAATCAACTATTAGCTTTCCAAAACCACATTCAATAACATAATCATAAAACATATTATGACATAATGTCATGAACACATTAATAAATGATTAATAGATCAATATTTAATCATTATAAATCAATTATGACCTCAATGGAATAATAAAAAATAATTAATAACATAACATATTTTGAAATAAAAAATTTAGTCAATCTTCTTACTGAAGGTAAGGCCAAGCTCCATTATGAATTCAAACCAAAATCCTATATATTAACAATTAACACCACAAAAGGATAATCAACTTCTATGTCGAATGCCACTCATGCCTCAAATAGTGTATAGTTAAATTTATGCCACATATGAATACAAAATAGATTATTTCCACATTTTAATATTTAAACAATCATTATGCCACATATGAATGTTTTTTTAACACCTATTATGCAATATAAAAATGAACAATCAATGTTATGTAATAATGATCATACTATTCAAGTTACATTCAAAATTAAAAATAAATTCATAGTTGAATTCCACTAAATCATTGATAAAATAAATATCAATGAAAGTCAACCATGATTTATCAATTAAATAATTATTTACATAAAAAACCATAGTTTTAAGTTCCAATAAAACATGAAACAAAACACACAAGTTTCAAGGAAATGAACATGCCATTAAAAAATAAATATCTATAATCATATACACACAATCCTTATTAAAAAATACATAGTTATAATATTATGCATCCTACCATTACATTTACACATGGTCATAATATTTTAAACAAAACCATCCCATTTACACATGTCTTTAAATATTTTTATACACAACCATACAAAAAAGACTACCAATTTTTTTTTTACAAAAATCCATAATAATTTTATGCACAACCATAAAATTAAAGACAACCATAGTCAATTTACACACAAACTCTACAAAAATAAGATAGACAAAATATATTTACATAGCCATAACCAAAACAAGTTATCCAAAATATATTTACACAAAACCATCACATTAAACATAGCCATTCCATTTTCATAGACATTTAAGAAACACAAGCCATAATTCATTTTACATACAACCATTAAAAACACAAATACATGATTATTTTCACACACACACAAATCCATAAAAAAAAAACCCCATAATATTTTCATGCATAACCATTCAATCCTCAATAAATAATGCAATTTAAAAACCATAAATAATTAAGCATACATGGTTCATTATGTTCTTCCATGGAATGATTTCTGAATGATAGATGATGTATCAAATTTATTTATCTTCTTCCTTATTCCTTACTAGATAGTAACCACTTTTTCCTATTATGGACATGGATAAATATCCCTCAACTAAGTTTTGAAACCTCAATCTCATCATACACACATGCAAAGCATTCGACTAAACAAGAACTCTTAGTTAACCAACACAAATGAGAAAAATATAGATTCTACCATATACATTTTGGATCTAGCACATTCTAATCAAGTATGACTAGAAAATAATAAAATATATACTTTTTTACTTAACATTCATACTTACCACTGAGCCAATAAGGACTCTTAAAAGAGGAAAGACTAACTATAGTAATTTGTATGAAATATTAGAAAACTTATTCATGGCTTACCCCCCAATCTCCTCCTATTGGCCATCTCCAAAAATGATTCAAAAGTAAGGAGTAAACTAAGAGTTAGTAACCCTAACACAAGTATTATGCCACCCAACTGACACCAACCTATGTTAGGTTAACCATGATTTATGTGCCTAAGTGAAAATATTAAGTATAATAAAATTTGGGTTAGGTCTACATGGTCTTTAAATGACTCCATTTATTTTTATAATTTGAATTTAATCCACTTTGATGGTGTTTTTACCCATGTGGAACCATTTGTTCTCATGGTGGCCTCACCACTTTATTCACAAAATGAAAACCAAGTAAGATTAAAATGAGTCTTATTACCTTTAAAAATAAATTAAAACTATGATAAGATCATATCAAGCCCATGTAATTGTATATACTCAAATTTAAAATTTACATGATAAATTAGTCTTGCACGATTAGAAAATATCACTCTAAGCTCTATCCTTCAATTCTTGACTTTCCCTCTATCATAAGGCTATCATTCACCATCTCATTGTGCCTAAATTCTTATCTTATGGGTTAACCCTGATATTATGATTACCTAGATCACCTCTAGCTCATAATATGCTTAAACCATGATATATATCCTTCACTATCAGTTCTAGAGCTTCATTAATTCTCTATTATCCAAGACACTAACATTTAGAATTGGAAATTAGTATCAAGGCTAGTTTTTTTAGTTCTAAAATTAGTGACAATACCTCATAAACACTCAAATTTTCAAATATTTTAATATCTATGGGTCAACCTATTTATCTTAGTTAACCCTCTATGAGGTTACTTTCAAAATATGTTATATAAAAACAAGTCAAAGACCTTTCATTATCATCAATAACTTTTCAAACACATATGTAACACTTACCAAGAAAAGACACCTCTCAAAATTAAAAAACTATATTATTCTTACCTATTTTTAAGTCAGTCATAAGAGTAGTGTTTTTTACAGTTTTAAAGCATTTAAATAACAACCCATGAGTATTATTTACCTAGTTTCAAGCTATATCACTACATGTACTCATATATAGAATATTACACGATCATGAATAAAAAATGCCACATATATGGGAGAACTACATATGTTTAAGTCCCTCTTCAGATTATTAGCTATGTAGGTAGTGCTCACTAGTAAAAGGATAGTTGAGGTCAGATCAACTTCACTTGAGCCCACTAACCCCTATTTTATAAGGTGGCATGACCTTATTGGAGTATATAGGGTTTTGATAAAAATATTGATATCAATAACCTCTATACATGATCCAAATAGATAATAATAAAAAGTGAACCCTAGTAGGTGTAGGTATAAGTTCCATAAAATATTCAATATTACACACTAGACACTAATGTCAACACTAGTGTCCATAGGGTGATGAAAGTGTCTAGATTGGCATATTATAAATATTTAGAATCTGATGATGGGATATTAATATTTAGATAGTACATTTTAATAATTATACTTGTCTACAATATAAGTATATTTTATCCTTTGTATTGCTATTATCAGAACATTGAATGTTATACTTTCCTTATTTAGCATATTCTTAGATTATGTATATCTTATCAAAATATCAGTAGGTACTAAATTAATTTTAATTATAATAATTTTAGAGTATCTTTATCCTTTCTTAAATAAGTTACTCTTTAATTTAATCCTTATTTCCAAAAAGGGTTAAACATTTGGTGAAATCAACCTTTGACTCTTCACATGTAAATCCTAGCTTGCCCTAGGGATTTTTAGGTTTCTAAGGTTTTTGCTTGTTGTATTTATTCATATTTTTCCTATCATTTATATGAAACCTAGGAATATTCCTAAAATATGTGGTGTTCCTATTGAGAATCTTGAGCTTCCCCTTCAACCACCTAAAATGTCTTAAGATAATACCATGTCAAATTATGTTAATAATGAGAGTGCCAGTAATGAAAATTAACAATGTACTAAAAAAAATTGCGTAAAATATGAATCCAATCAAGATGATAATGTAACACATGATAAACACAAACATGAACAAGTATATCAAGATATATATAATTTTATTTTTTTTAAGAGTGCATTCATGAGAATCTTGAAGATATACATAAGATCCTCAATATTATATTGGAAACTAAAAATGCCAAAGGTGTTAGTGAAAAAACATTATTCTCTATTGTAAAAATATTAGGGATACTTGATATCCCTATCACACTTCATTCCCAATATCCCTTCCCTTGAGCACACCATTGAATACTAAATATAACGGGTGCATGTAATATGTTTTCAAATAATTATTCCTCGAATATCAACCAAATTTTAATACATATTCCACAGCAAAAATTAATAGCACTCAAGTTTACACTTTATGATGTTAGGGAGATCATGAACAACATATCTAAACTTTATATGCAACATCCATTGATTGAGATTTCAATGATCAAAATTTGACCAAATTATTTCTAAGAAATCTAAAGGAATATGCTTTGAGATGGTTATATGATCTACCAATACAATTAGTAAGATCATTCAATCCTATAGTTAATAAATTTATATCACATTTTTTTAATCAAAATTAATGAAAATATGTCATATGTAGAAATTGAAAAGATGAAGCAAGGAACCAAAGGGACTATCCATCAATATGTTTTTAGGTATAAGAAAATGTTAAAAAATCCAATGTTAGATGAAGAGCTTCAAGATATCTTTAAGAATATTTTTCTTTCCCCATTACATGATTCTATTATCTTCAATAAGTTTAAATATTTTGATGACTTATGGCATATTTTTTGAGATCAATAAATGAAAATTATTGCATTGGAAAACATTATGTAGTAAACACACTGACTACATCCAATACCTAGTTTCATATCAAACCAAGTTATAAGGTTAAACCTATTGAGGCTAAAAAATAAGAAACAAAATAAATTAATACAATGTTATAACAACCTCATAAAATTATCTTATCCAATGAAACTAAGAAATAATTTACATAATTACTTGAGTATCCAACTTAACTCCTTTATAATCTAGTGGAGTTTCATCTTATATCTCTCCCTCATCTTATGGTTATTGATACGAGCCAGCCTGTACCAAAAAGGATATGATGAAAATGCTTATTATTAGTACCACCTATGTGTTGGGAATTATAAAAATAGATTTTAAAAATTTAAGCATAAGATACAAAATTTTATTTATAGTGAACAAATTACTTTTGTTGATCCTCTAAATGATTTTGGGTCACAACCTAATGATCATAGAAACCAAAATATATTCAATAATCCATTATGAGATCATTATAAGGAAGCATCAAAAGTTTAAATGGCATATAAATCACATCCTCATCCATT
>JARHVA010001596.1:2467500-2532500 GCA_037957365.1 Torreya grandis | reverse complement strand
TAGAATCATGATTGTACCATTAGTTCCCATAGGATATTTTAACTTTTATCCAATGGTGTATAAGGACATCTATGGGTAGAACATGAATGAGTTATTAGAATATATTAAGATAATCATTGGGAAAATGAGTGATTATTGGTATTACCCTTATTTCACTATAATCATAATTGAATGTACTAGGGAACCACCTTTATATTTAACACATATTTTTCTAAACAATGTGGTTAAACAAGTGATTATTACATAATTATATGATAGTGTGGACATCAAACTAAGGGGTTTTAAATAAGTAATTTTTCATCTAACCCCTTTCATCATTGGCCACATTTAATACACCAAATGGGAGTACCTCATCTCTATGGTTAAAAGTAGAATTCATTATGAATTGAAAAGGGAACCATTTAGGCATTAGGATCCTATAAATAAGGTTATAGAACACCTTATCAAATATGGAAATTATTATTTGATTCTATAAATTTACCTCTTGAATTTTTATAATTGAAGAATATTGAATTAAAAAAAAACCTACTTTTGGTATACTCTATAATTGGATCCCAAGGTTTTGTATAATATGGATGCACTATATTAGTTGTGACATCGACCAAGTAGGACTTCATATAAAATTTACCATCTGGTAGGTTTATTGGGTTATTGATCTAGTGTATCAAATTAGAGCTAATTATTTCTCCATGGGAATTTTTTTATTCAAACTCAAAATGATGTCCAATAATAAGACCCATATCTCATGAACATAATAAATATTTGGAAATCCATTTAATCAATTTTGTATATCCATGGATATTTTTACCTGTAGCCTAAATATAATAATAAAAATAGAGTAAATTAGGCCTTTGATAACAAAATTACTTGGGTTGGCAACCCATTGATATAATTTAAATTTTATTGGGTTTTCAAGCAAACATTAATAAACCATAGCATGGTCATAGGTTATCTCAAGAACATGGAGTTTATAATATCTCTCAAATGAATTTCCATTAATGTAGGCCATAGGTATAGTATTATGTTAGTATATAAATATTTTCCCAATTTTTTTTCCATTTGAAAATAAATAATAAAGCAAGTCGATGTAGGGAATTATCTCTAGTTTCATTGTAATTTTGTGCAAGCATACTATCTTAATAACCAAAATATCATCCTCATATCATTGTGTGAAGGTATACATTTGGTCCCTTGCTTTATATGGATCTGTAACATCCACTTATACCCATATGGTTTAATAATGTTTAAATTTGTGCTCTAATATTTCTAAATCAAATTTTGTGTCCATGAATTTAGTCTTTCTATCAATGGAATATGTAGAGGGATGTTTAAATTTGTGTTATAATGCTGCTAAATCAAATTTTGTGTTCATAAATATAGCCTTTCTAGTAACAAAATATGTATAGGGATGAGGAACATAAGATGATAAATCCTTTAGAACTATGAAATTATTATAAATTCTCTAAAAATTTTGAATTCTTTTAGTCACTAAGGATCCCAAATTCATAGAATGCACATGATAGCAAGAGGGAAATGTAATCAAATCCTAATTTGTAAACAAAATATATCACTTAAATTTTTTGGATATGAGAATTAAATATGTTGAGTTTTGAATTCATGTGAATTAATTATAAATAATAACTTTTTATTTTTTATCCACTTATTCATTTCTCATTTAAATTTTGATTTTGTGTTGTCAAATTTTAGCATATTTTTTCTTCCATGTGGCATATATTTACTACTTTTAGGTGCCTTATCACATTAACATGATAGATGTCTTCTTTTTAAACTTTTGGAGATTATTTTTGATGACAAATATATTATTTCATAATTACTTGACTCGGTCAAAGACACATGGAAATATTTCATTTATCCATTGGGTGCTAAACTTGCCTTTTATATTTTTATTCTTCAGCTAGAGGTTCTTGAGATGATGACATTGGATAAATCTTGTAGATTCACTCACCTAGAGTATGAAACTCTTCACTATGTATTGTGTATACTATGGGTTAGTAGGATTGTAACACATGGAGTAATATAATTCCACTAGAGGGTCATTAAATTTTGATTATGCACCTTGATAGTTATACTATGGGTTACTGGGATGGTGCCACATGGATGGACATCTCTTTCTTAGGCTTTAAAATTTTTACTATGTTATGGTAGGTTTAAGGTTTTTGAGATGATTAAATGTGTATGAATGACATTACTCTAGACTACCTTTAGGTTTTAACTATGTATATTGATCTTATAGGTTACAGGTCACTAGGCTTATGACATATGGAGAAATATAACTCATTTAGAGAGTAGAGAAACTCTTAAAATTATAATAATATATCAATCATGGATGATAAAGATTGTGACATGTGGACATTCCATTTTTTTCTATATATCTATCAAGGCTTAGAAAATATATAATTAACTAAATATTGATAAGTGAATAGGATAAAGACACATGGTGTGATATCACTCACTCAGGTGATTAGATGACTCTATAGACTACATCTTGGACCTAAAGACTAAATATAAGTGAGACTGTGATGCATGGCTTAGTCTCACATTCTTGGGTGAATGGTAAATTTTAAAATCACAAGTTATGAAAATGGATGAAGACACATGACAAGATCTCATGATGTTGAGGCTAGATTAAAAACTTAGGCATACAAAATAAACTTTGGTCAAAATACTATATTAGTTAATTATTTGAATAAATCAAATTAATATCCCATTTTATAGAACTATTGACATTAAAAATTACAAAATATTTGTAAAATATCTCAATTAAAACACATTTAAAACTTTCAACTATCATGTTTTTAAATTTTAAAAGTTGAGTTCTAATATATCAATACGAAACATCTTCTAGATCAAATTCAACATGATATAAAAGATGTAAATCAACATTGAAAACCTTAACATTGCAAAAAAATATTGATTATATCCATTGAAACAAAAATAAATGGATATTGATAAATTAAAGTCATTTTCATGTGAGCTAGACTTAAACATGAAATACATAAAATATGATCATGAAAATTCTAATTGAGAATTGGGTCCCCATATGATTTTTTTTAAGGTAGCTTGTGTTGGTCAAAACATAGTTATTGACACAAGTACATGAGAGATGCCTCCTTTGGTTCATAGGTGTTCTATTTCATTTGATGAAAATGAGATTGTGGATGATGAATCAGATCTTAATTCACTATTTATTAGATCATATATTTATAATCAACTTATAAATAGTATTATGGTTGATAATGGTTCTAGTGAAAATGTATGTATCATGACATTACTCACACATTTGGGATATACACATTATAATTTATACCCTTCAATCAAGATGATAAACCCATTCGATAGGAAAACACAATAAGGTTTTGGTGAGATTGATTTACCTTTCCATGTTGGTCCAACACATGGGACTGCAATAGTTTTATCTATATCATGTATGAAAGTATTTGATATGTTATTGGGATGACCTTGGATTGATAGTTTTTTTTAGTACCTTCCATAGTGCATGGATGTATAAATTATATTCATGATCATAGGATAATCATAATTTTGAGGATTCAATATGAATATCCAATACAATAAGAGAATTTTTTCAAATACAAAATTTCACACAACCTACTAAGGTTAGTCATGAGTGAAAGGGTAATAAAAAAGAAATCTCCTTTCCTAGGAAACCAATATGTTAGAGTTTTTGGCACTAGATATAGATAGTGGAATCCAAAATTTATTAATTTAGACCTTAAAGGTCTAGCCTATTATTAAGAGTAGATCAACATGTTTTAGAGAGGGTATAAAGAACCAAAGGTATTATTACATCAGATAAGTCATCAAGAACTAAACAATGGGTTCCATGAACCACTATAGCTTATAATATTTATTATTGACAATATATTACTATGAGGCATACATAAATTATTACACATTATCTATATCCATATTTTTCACATATACATTATCTTTGGAAACATAACCAATTTGTTGTACCATATTTTCATTATAGATCAATCTATGAGCATCCATTTTATGGGATGATTGTCTAGCAATTTATTTCTTAAAATATTTTAAAATTTAAAAAAAGATAATAAAAATAAAAATAAAAATAAAAATAAAGAAAATATAAAATCATTAAAATAAATAAAAATAAAAAAATATTTAGTATTTCACATGTTTACTAGTTTTATGCAAATGTTGTTTACTCTATGTTAGTAGATATCATATAATTTATTTACAAACACATGTTTAATGAGTAATTGAGTGTGATATAGTCATATATTAGAACCATGATACATGCACATGCAAATGTTGGACCTTTCCTCTTCCTGCATTACCCACTATGTTGGGAGAATCTTGATTTTATTGATCATGTTTGCTATAAGTTCTATTATTTAATGATCACTTTATATTCAAATGTTGATCTTATAAATTAATGATTACACATGCCTATACATTTTTTAAATTCTTACACATTGTATTTTTTATTCTAGTATATAGGACATTTTTATAACACATGTATCTAGGAACTAGTATGACATGTTTATGGTAGTTTCTTATATTTCAATATATTTCATATTATCACATGGATTACTTGACTTTAATCCTTGTTTTCTTCCTTGTATCAATTGTGGAACATTTAAACATGTTACTCATTTATTGGACCCAATGTCTTGAGTGCTGATTATTTCTTTGATGTGTGGACATTGATATAGTTTACATGATTTAGATATACACTTGTGATAAAATGTTACACATGTGACATAAACTTGGAACATTTTATTTAGATTTTGAGCACATATTAAATATTTTATAGAGTGTAGGTTAAATTTTTACAAAATAATTATATTGATACATATTAGAGGTTAATATGCCATGAAAATGCACTAAATTATAGATAAATTATTCAAACCATACCATATTCATGAAATAACCTTACCAAGAACCACTAATTGATATTTTATCTACTGTAGTAGTTGGATTCTTTGATTAGTGTGATATATATTTCATGCCCTTGATGGTTTTGGTACTATTTATATTTTATGAAATGATATGCCTACACCATTTAAATCAAGTGAGATTAGATAGATTATGTTTACATTTGGGTTGTGTGATTAAGATTTAATGATCTAAATGATCTTGGAATAACTCATCCTTACACCATATTAGGATCATGATCACTTACATTCTTCCTCTTCATCTCCAAGATTTAATTGTGAACCTCTTTTCAATGCTTTAGCTAGGAAGAATAATTACCAAAGAAAACTACCAATCAATAATATGGTTGCATTGACACACATGTGTACTCCCTAACTCTCTTTTATTTCAAAACATTTCAATTTTTTATTTTTAGATTATATACACTAATTACACATTTTACATTCTCTTAGTTTTAGGTCATATGCATATAATAAATTCAAACAAGGATCAAGTCAATACAATGTGTGTTATACACACCAAAGGTACACATTTATTTTAATTTAACCTAGTAATTTTATCCTTATGCATTATTATATTAAAGGGGGAAACATATATATTCGAGGGTAGATATAAGAGAATGAGGGATACAAAGGGGAGCTTAAAGTGATACTTGTTTTATAAAAATAACAATAGTTGAAATTGGAGAGAATATTAGAGACACATGGAAAACAAATTTGACAATGACACAAGAGTATGAATTATGGAATTTTGAATCTAGTATCCATATATATATATATATATATATATATTAAATACCTAGAAGATAAAATTTTAAAAAATAGATGAGTTTATGACAATGACTTGACACTTATTTGTGAAAAATTAAGGATAATTTGTGTGTATGAACACATTTTTTTGAGTAAATGAATGAATTTTTATATGAAATTTCTTATATGGATAGATGAAATGTTGAATATTGATGATAATATATTTTTTATTAATATATATATATATATATATATATTTACAAATCAAGACAACTTTAAAATTGAAACTACAAGTGTATGAACATAAGATTTTGACCTTAAACTCATAAATAACATTTTTTTAAGCATAGTTGAAGGTGTGTAGATTGTTGAGATATAAGTTTTATAAAATTTTGATCAATGGTCATAAAGTTATAAAGATATTTTTAATGATATGTATATAGTCCATAAATAAGTATGTGGTGTATAAATTAAGTAATAATTAGAAATAATGATCTGACAATGAAAAATATTATACATTAAAAATCTATATTTTCCCCTTTATAAATCTTTTTTAATAATAAAATTTGGCTGATTAGATGTGTCGACATAGATGAAAAAGACTCCTAAATTTCCTAAAAATCATGTGGGCTACTCCATGACTAGTTTTAGGCTAGGTTAAAACTTATCCAAACCTAAAAATAGAGCACTTTTGAAGGGAAAATGGAAAATTTAAAGATTTAAATGTTAAAATGGTGTATGCCATTTTCCCTATAAAACATTTCTTTCCAAGAACATATTTCCTTTGAAAGATAGTTTTTATGGAAATGTAAATATTTAAAATTATTGAAAAGAAAGGGAGTATGCCCTATGCAATACAAATGAAGTACAACCTTTTGTAAGACATTATTTATTTATTTATTGTTTACTTATGTTACAATGAGTATATATTTAGTAAAGTAAATTTAAAGTATATCAATATAAAATGTAATATTACTAAGTATTACATTTTATATTTTTATACTTGAAATTTATTTTACTAAATAAAAAAATTAGGGCAAATCTACATCTTCTAAAATTGATTCCAGAGCTATAGGAGTTGCCATTTAGAAGTTAATTTTTCAAAATCTATTTTGGTTAATAATTAGTTTTTATAATTTCAGGATGGAAGATAGAATGAGAAATAAAGTTTTGAATCATGTTATGTATATAATATATCTGTACCATTGAGTATGCTCCCTACTTTACCTAATCAAGTATGCCCTACTTTATTTACCTACTTGAGTATACCCTACCTAATTGAATACTTAAACCATATCTTAACCTTGAGTGTGCCCTACCTAAATACCTAAGCAATATCTTGATATTGAACATGACCTACCTACTTTATTGTAATTTATTATTCCCTACCTACCTATATATCTTTTCTTACGTACTTGATTATTCCCTATTTAAGTTTTAGTTATTTACTTGAATATGAAATTCCTTCTTGAGTATGCCCTATTAGATTGAATACCCAAGCCATATATTGATCATGAATACCTATATCTAATCCTAGCCATATCTATCTTACCTAAAATATATCTTGAAAGGAGAGGGGGAATTATCATTCTTAAGAGTTAGTATAGGTAGCATTATCAGATCAAGGGACGAAAGAGATGGGGAATTATCAATTGATTCTTGAAAATCAAGAGAGGGGGTATTGACCAAGATGGATATTTAAAATATAGGGAGAATTATTACATATATAGAGAAAGGAGTTACTAGGGATGATCGATTAAAAGGATTGAAGGTAGATTCATAAATAATTTGTGGGCATTCATGATATGATAACTTATACTCAACATGAACACATTAGTATCCTAATATACTCCATTAAGAACAGAATGAATCAAAACACCATTCAAAAGTAATCCTAAAAAGATACCATTCACTCTAAAATAAATGTTAAATAGATGGGTCAATATTTGAATTCTTCAATTCCAATCTCATGAATTATTCCAAAGTCACATATAATAAATCCATCTTATATCATTCCAAATTCACGTAAGACACTATCATAACTACTACCACTAAAATATGGGGTGTAAGAGAGTACTTTATAACCCTATTTTATCAAGCTCATATCAAAATCACTCATTTTAATATCTCCCTCTGCCCAAACCATATGAAGAGAGGGGATTCAAGCACATAAATCACCATTAATCATCATATTAGATCATCATAATCACTACCTCATCATTAATCATCATGCTTAATCCCTCTCTTATCAACCTTCGTCATCTTTCATCATCATTTACTGTCCCTAATGATATTGTCATTGGTACTCATCATCGCTTATCATCCCTAGTCACTCCCTTATCATCCCTCATCATCCATAATCTCTCCCTCATAGAACCTCATCATCTTTAATCATCCTTAGTCACTACTAAATCATCCCCCATAATCTCTAATCATACCTAATCACTCCCTCAATGGACTTCATTATCCCTAATCACACCCTCATAACCCTCATCATACTTAATAATACTGAATCACTCCGTCATCATCCCTCATTTCCCCTCATCATCCCTAATCACCCATAATGTATCCCTTATCATATCTCATTACCCTTCATTACCCCTAATCACTCCCTCATCAACCATTATAATCCCTCATCATCCCTAAACACTACCTTATCATCCCTCTATCCTTTATCATCCCTAATTAGTAATCTCATCATTCCTCATCATATTCATAATTATGTCATCATTTATCATCATCCTTCATCATAACTAATGAAAAAACCATAAACACTAAACATTAAACCCTAAACCACTCCATCATTTGAGCCATTATTTTCATCCACACATCAATCTAACATAAACTTTGAATCCATTAGGAGATGTGTGATACAATCACTCCCTCATTATCCCTCATCATCCATAACTAATCTTTGATTATATTTCATCATACCTAATCACTCCCTCATCAACCATTATCATCCCTAATCATCACTAGTCACTCCCTTATCATCCCTGATGATCTATCATTGTATTTAATCATCCCCACTCACTCCCTAATCATACTTACTTGTCACTAATAAAACCTTCATCAACCCTTATAATTCATAATCATCCCTTATCACTTTCTCATCATTCCTCATCATTCCTCATCATCCCTCATCATCCCTTATTAACCCTCATCATCACTAATAATTTCATCATCAACCCTCATCATCCCTAATTACCTCTAATCACTTTGTTATCATGAATAATCATATATCATCATCCATAATCACTCCCTCCTCATCCCTAATCACTCTCTCATAAAACCTCATCATTTCTCATCTACGCTAGTCACTCTATCATCCTTAATTTTCCTTCATCATTCCTAATCACTCCCTCACCAACCATCATCCTTAATCACTCCATCATCTATATTCATCCCTCATTATCCCTAATCATTCCTTAATTGAATTTTATAATCCCTAATTAGTCCTTAATATATTATTGTGTTCTAGTCTAATAGCCAATATAAATTTATTTGAAAGGTATATTTTTTAGATGAATCTTCAATGTTGTTTTGATTGGAATGTACTAAGGTGATTATCCTCATTCATGTTCACTAGATTAGGTATAACCATGATGGATTACTCTAGGGAGATTGTCATATGATTTTTATGGTGGAAATTTATTTTGAATGATGAAGGATGATGAAATATCAAAAATTTCCTCTTTATTCTTGATTCATATACTCTAATTTGGAAAACGAGTTATAACAAAGGAAACTATGTTTCCTCCTTAATGAAAAAAATGATGTTGGTATGATCATTCAATGTGGGGATGTATGTGTGGATTAGAAAATGAGTTAATTTTATGAAAATTATATTCCTCATCAATGTTAAATTTATATGATGTTAAGTTAAAATAAGTTGCATTGTGAACCTGAGTTACATTGTGAACATGAGTTACATTTTGAGCCTGAATTATATTCTTAACCCAAGTTACATTATGATCATGAATTATATTAGGAGCCCAAGTTACATTATTATCCTGAGCTACATTGGGAGCTTTAGTTGTATTGGGATCCTAAGTTACATTTCCCACTTGATTTGTATTACTCACAATAGTTACATTGCTAGCTCAAGTTACATTGGGAGCATGAGTTACATTGAAATCTTGAGTTGCATTACGAACCCAAGTTGAATTACTAATTATGTGTTTAAAAAATGAGTATGATAATTATGGGATCCTTGTGATAATTTTGAAATGGATTTTAACTTATAAATACTATGGGGGGAGGATGTTTTCTTAATTATTATATGGGAAAAAAATTAAAACAAAGGAAACTTTATAATTACCCCTTGATCAAAAATTAATGTTTGAATGTTTTGTACACCAGGGCTTGAAAATAATTAGTAAATGTATGAAGGAAAATATGTTTCCTCTTTAATTTGAGATCAAATTGTATCTTCAACTTTATTTTTATCTCAAAATTACATATTATATTTTGTTAGTTCAAACTATCAGAGTTGTTGCTAAAATCCGGATAATGCAAGTGTAATGGAGATGTGATCACACGAGTTGAAGCAAGTACACACCACATAGATGTTAAAATAATTTGAAAATAACACAATAAGATAAATTGCATAAGACAAAATGGATAAAACCAAAATTTGATTAGCATGAGATGGCCAAAGTGAGGAATACATATAGGAGAGTACGTAACTCCTACACAAAAGGTGGACAAGGCACCCCAAGAATAGACAATAACTCCTCCATGAAAGGTGGTGACAAGGTGATAAGAATAGAGAAGTAACTCCCATCAAGGGAGTTACTTATGACATTCTTATGACACCTATGACACATTTATGACACACACCTCCACATAAGCTAGCCTATCCTAAAAATGTAGGAAAACTCCATGTATGCACAAGAAATACAATTTTCCTAATTAATAAACAGGGAAAAATAAAAACCTACACTAATACCCCCCATAAGCATAGCTTAGGTGGGCAGTGTGGAAATATAAAATGGGTCCCAGCAACTAGGGCTGATGAGGTATCCATGTACAAATGCAATCTCCCATGAGATAAAGAAAAGGAGAAAACCCGTAGGAAAAAACTCCCCCCCCAAAAGAGAGACATAAAATAAAGAAAAGGCTAGAAGGCCCACTTGAAGATGATGCTACTACAAATGTGGACCACACCCCAACAAGAGCTCATAGATGAATGAACTTGTTCTCAGTGAAAAGTTTGGTGAAGATGTCTGCAACCTACTCTGAAGACTGGCAAAATATCAAGTCAATGACCTGATTATAAATAAGCTCCCAAATGAAATGCATGTGAATCTCTATGTGCTTGGTCCATTGGTGCTAAACTAGAATTCTAAAAATATGAATGGTACTCTATTTGTCACAATAAATGATGGTGGGCTGCCTGATAGGAATGCTAAACTTAGAAAGAATCCCCTCAAGCCAAATAGCCTTAGTAGCTGCATTAACATCTCCCTTATATTCTACCTTTGTGGATGATATAGAAATAGCATTCTACTTCTTTCTATACCAAATGATATGACCTAAACCTAGAGAGAAACTGTAACCAAAAGTGGACTTGTGAGTCTGTGAATTGCCAACCCAGTCTGAATCTATATATCCAACCAAGTCAACCTCTATGTCAAATTTGTAATGAATCTTGTATCTATGTGAAACTTGTATGTAATGCAAGATCCTCTTAGCTAATTTCAAATGTAGTTCATGAGGTTCTTGTGTGAATCTAGAGACAAGTCCCACTGTATATGATATGTCAAGCCTGGTGTGAGTCAAGTAGATGAGACTACCAACAAGTTGTTGATACCGAGTGGCATCAACTAATGGTGAAGAATAATTAGCCTCAAGCTTGACTCTTGATTGAAAGGGAGTCAAATATGTCTTACAATCAAACATGTGAAACTGAGGCAATAAGTCAAGAGCATACTTAGGTTGTGCAAGGGAAATCTTTGAATCTGACTGTGAGATCTCGATGCCAAGGAAGTAGTGTAACAAACCCAATTCTGTCATGTCAAATCTATCTTGAAGAGATGACTTCACTATTGTAATAGCCGATGAAGAACTCCTGGTGATCAAAAGGTCATCAACATATAGAACCAAAATCAAGAACAAATCATCCTATCGCAAGAAGTAGACATTAGGATCAGAATGGCACCTAGTGAAACCTACTATGAGAAGGAAGGAATCCATCTTGGCATACCAAGCCTGAGGGGCCTGTTTGAGGCCATAGACAGATTTCCTAAGTCTATATACTAAGGAAGAATCTTGAATAAATCTTGGTGGTTACTCCATGTAGATCTCCTCCTCTAGGTCTCTGTGAAGAAAGGCACTCTTCACATCCGTCTGATGCACATCCCAACCATGTGTTGTGGTAATAACCAAGGTGAGTCAGATAGAAGTCATCTTTGTAATGGGTGCAAAGGTCTCTAAGTAGTCAATGCCTGACACTTGTGAGAAACCCTTGGTGACCAATCATGCCTTATACTTATCAGCCGACCCATCTATTGCAAACTTGGTCTAATATATCCACCTACATCAAACCATCTTTCTTCCCTTAGGAAGTGAAGTCAAATCCCAAGTGTGATTTTTTATTAAGGAAGAATATTCTTCCTCCATAGCATTATCCCACTCAAGTTCCCCTGATGCCTCTCAAAAAGTCTATGGATCTAAAATTGTAGCAAAGAAGTCATGTGGATCTCTTTGAAAATACCCCTTAGTATGTCTGTCATTTGTGGGATCTCCTACCCAAGTGCCAACACTCTCAAGCATCTGTCTAGCCCAAAGTGGCCTAGAAGTGGGCAATTCAAGTGCTAACTCCTCATCCTCTAATTGACTAGAGGTGGATGACTCTGCATCACTGGCCTCACTATCTAAACTCAAAGAAGAAGATGTCTCTGGCTCAAGAACCTACTGTGGCTGATCTAAATCTGATGAGGAATCATCATGATGAAGTAGATTTGATGAGGGAGAAGAAGTGTCAAGTGTTGAGTCTCTAGGACTCTCCTAAAAATGGACACTTCTCTTGATGAACAACTCATGAGTGACTAGATCTAGAAGGCAATATCCCTTAATACCATCTAGATATCCTACAAAGATGCAAGGCTTGGACTGACATTCCATATCTTTACATTTCTTCTTCAAAATACAGGCCATGGCTGGGGATCCAAAAACTCTAAGGTGCTCAACATTAGGTTTCCTTTAATGCCAAGCTTCAAAGGGTGTTATCCCTTTCAAAGATTTGTGAGGAACCCTATTTTTAATGTAGCAAGCATAATTGATGGCTTCAGCCCAGTACTGTGGTGCTAAGGATTTGGAGTGAATCATATAGTTACCCATCTCTTTTAAGAACCTATTCTTGCATTCTACAACCCCATTCTGTGAAGGACTGTAGGTGATTGTGTGATACAAATCAATCCCCTCTATGGTGCAAAATTACTCAAACTTGATGCTGACATACTCCCCTCCATTATGAATTTGAAGAACCTTGATGGATTTATCACTCTATTTCTCAACAAGAGCCTTGAAGTCTAAAAAAATTTCAAACACGTCAGACTTTTGTTTGAGAAAATATATCCAAGTGTACTTAGAGAAATCAATAATGAAAGTGAGGATGTACTTGGTCCTTATGAAATATGGTTTGGGAAAGGGTCCCGATACATCACTGTGGACTAACTCCAAAGGTTGTGAAGCCATCCAAGCTTTGCCTTTGTCAAATTTTGCTTCAGGATGCTTCCTAAGGGAGCACCCCTCACAAAGTCTTTTTGAGAATTAGACATGAGGCAAGCTAATGACCATGTCATTTTTGAAAAGTTGCTCAAGATAGTGGTAGTTAAGGTGGCCAAACCACTCATGCCATAATTTAATAACTCCATCTAAATGAGTCAGCAATGTTGTTAGAGAAAAATTTGATGTAAAATGTGAGAAGGTGCATAACCTGGCTTGGTGATCTGCCCTGCCCACTACCACTGTAGTATCACTATGCAACTCCCTAATAGCCACTAAATTTGGTGAAAATTCAACTCTCATGCCCCAACCAATGTGAGTGATTTGGTACACTGATAAGAGATTGGTTGAAAGAGAAGGAACACTTAGAACATTATTGAATGTTCCTCCTTCCATTTCAATTGAGCCTCTCCCTGCAACAAAAATTGATGTGTCATCACCCAAACTAATTAAAGTCATACTACAAGGCTCTAAAGATAACAAATCAAGTAGTGAAGAGCCCATGTGGTGAGAAACACCCGAATCAATGACCATGAAGATGTAGAAGCTATTGTAGCTACAAGAGCCTTGCCCTTTTCTTTCTCCTTACCCTTGCCTTTAGCCTTAGTAGAATCTTGGGTAGATGAATTCTGCTTGATGGACTCAGGAACACCTATGTTGTTCTTCTCTAGAAGATGAGTTAGGTGATCTATTTGTTTCTTCATGCATTTGTGTTCATCATGCCCTGTCTTTTTACAATAGGAACACTTAACCTTCTCTTTCTTAGGTTTGGCATTGGAAGAGGAAGTATCAGTGTTGTTTTTGGTAGGATTGGTGTTTTCTTTCTTCTTCTCCTAGTCCTTGTTCTTTTTCTTTTTCTCCTTTATTGAAGTCTTATCCTTACCATTTCTAGCTATCAAGGCTTGGGGTTGAGTAGAATTCATTGTACCCATTTTAATTAGCTTATCTTTCTCCCTAGTCAAGTCAGCAATGAATGAATCCAAAGAAGGCATTTTCCATGTAGTGCCAAAGGCACTTTTTGTGGCATGGAAAGGGGAGACAAAGACTGAATAGCTTAGACCTAACTTTGTGAGAATAGAAAGTATGAGTTGATCATCTTTCTTCTCTATCCTGCATTCTTTCAATTGCAATATAAGGGCCTTAAATTTAGTGAAGAAGTCCTATAGGGTGTCAAATTGCTAGGACTTAGACTTATTAGTTCATTTTTGAGCTCATGACCTCTCATCTCATCAAGCTTCCCAAATAACTTTTCTAAGGTGTCCCATATGTCATTGGGAGTCTGGGAGGATTCTAGATAGAAGAGAAGTTTTGGAGACATATACAAGCTCAGTAATCCATAAGCTTCATCACTATGGTTGTACCACTTGACCTTTTTAGCATTAGTATTGGGTTCTACTTCAGTACCCATGGTGATCCTATACAACCCTTTGATTTTAAGAATGATTGAAATTTTAACCTTCCATTCATGATAGTTGAAGGGTATTAGGGGTTTAAGTTGAAAAGAATTCATTTTTAGCTGAATTTAGGTGAAGTTATGTTGATTGCAATTTGTGAATTTATGCAGAAAGGAGAATGAAATCAAAGATATGCAAGTTGTGAAAAGTAATCACACCCTCCCAAAACATTGAGCCCCCCACAAAAATATGCAAGTGCATGCTCAAAATATTTTGGACTCAGCTGAGAATGTGTCTTAGAGTAATTAGTGCAAGATTAAAGCAAACAGGACGTTAGACTCAGCTGAAAATGCATCCCGAGAGACCCAAATTTTTGGCACTTTATAAAATAGTGAATTTTTTACAAATAATGATTCTAAGTTGTGGAGAATTAAATTAAAAACTCTTTTTCAAAAAATGTCACCCAAATTTGACCTACCATTTGGAAGATATTAAAGGTTCAATTTTCCTGTAAACTAGTGTTTTTACCAAAAAAAGCACTAAAACATTAAAAAAATGCCTATTATGAGAGAGGAAGTGACCTTCCAACCACTCATTAGATTTATCATGGAATGAGGAATCCAAATGAGGTTTGTGTGAGGGGGAATTGGCCTCCCACCAACCTAGGCCTCACCCTTCATCTTTGATAGGCAAAAATACAAGTTTTAAATCAAAACACCCAAATTACAAAACTATCTAAAAAATTAAATATTTAGTCAAATTGACTGATTTTTGTTTTACAAGTCAATTTAAACTGAAAACAAATGAAGCATAGATAGAATGATGGATGCCACATGTCCATGTGTTGCCACATGGGATGCCAAGTACAAAAGAGGTGCCAAAGTAGCAGTCTAAAATTTTAACTCAGAAAAGACAAAAGAATAATTGCAGACCTATGCTAGGCATTGTAAATCCTACTTGGCACTTTGTTGGGCAAAAAAAAAGCTAGAATCTATTGAATTCAATGGATAGTAGGTCTAGGAAGAAGAATACAAGAAAAAAGTGTCATATTCACAAAAAATAGACCTTTTTTGGACGTCGTACAACTGATGGTGTGGCTGGATGGAAGGACTTCTACTACTAGAACTAAAGTTGCTTAGAGCTTCTCCTCCCTCTACTTCTTGCACACAAAAATGGTGCCCAAGCTAACTACTAAACCAGCCCCTGAAGTGAAGACAACCAAGACACCCAAAGGCCAAGGATTCCAAGGGAATGATACCAGAAAATATTTTGAAAGTTTTTTTAAAATTTTAGATCAGATTTAGAAAATTAAAAAAATAAAGAGAACTCCACTCCTCTTGATTTCAAAATGAACTAAAAGCATAACTAGACACATGATTACCATTCTTGCTCTGATACCATATCAGAGTTGTTTCCAAAATTTGGATAATGCGAGTGCAATGGAGATGTGATCACATGAGTTGAAGCAAGTGCACACCACATAAATGCTAAAGCAATTTGAAAATAACACAATAAGATAAATTACACAAGACAAAATAGAGAAAACTAAAATCTGATTAGCATGAGATGGCCAAAGTGAGGAATACATATAGGAGAGTACGTAAGTAACTCCTCCACAAAAGGTGGACAAGGCACCCCAATAATAGACAATAATGCCTCCATGATAGGTGGTGACAAGGTGATAAGAATAGAGAAGTAACTCCCATCAAGGGAGTTACTTATGACATTCTTATGACTCCTATGACACATCTATGACACACACCTCCACATAAGCTAGCCTATCCCACAAATGTAGGAAAACTCCATGTATGCACAAGAAATACAATTTCCCTAATTAATAAATAGGGAAAAATAAAAACCTACACTAAGACAAACCTCTTATTTCTCTTTAAAGAGTGGTAGGTTGATGTTTGGGTATTTTGAGTCAATTTTAGATTTGGCCTTACGTTACTATAAGGGATATTAATACCCCATTTATGACTCACCCACCTAGTAACAAACTTGATGACATGAATTTTGGCTTTTCCTGATGATTCCCATATTTGACCTTTAAAATTGTTGGATCTCACCACCTTATCACTTATGCTCTACAATTTTTGACTAGTGTAATTATTGTGTTAATTCCTCATTATTATTCATATTTAGATTAGGAGGAGGTGAAATTATACTTATATCCATAGTTACTATAAATGAGTTATTTATATTTGGGTTACAAAAACTAAGCAAAAGTGCTATATCATTTTGTCTCTTATTATGTTTACAAGTTATTCTCAAATATTATTATGGTCCATGAGTATAAGCTATTAGCATTTGTAACACTTTATTTGCACTGAAACATTTTTTTCCTTGCATAAAACTCTTTGTGTTTATGTGGGAATTATGATGGAAGGTGGGATTTATCTCCCCTTCCACTAAAATGATTTACTTTGGAATTTTTCTCTAAAACTTGGTTACTAATCCATCTAGGTGGAGTGTGAATGTTTTGGATTTTTTTGATCAGATCATAGATTTACTAATGGGTTTCAAGTATATGTCAGATTGACATGCACATGAAAATAATAGCTCAAAATGATGGAGTGGTTTTGGTTTTAGTTTTTAATATTTAAGGTTTAATGATTAGGGATGATTAAGGATGATGATAAATGATGATATAGTGAATAATTATGGTGAGTAATGATTAGGAATGATGAGGATGATAAGGGTTGATGAGGGAGTGACTAGGGATGATGAGGGATTATGAGGGTCAATGAGGGAGAGATTAGGAATGATAATAGATAATAAGGGATGATAATAGAGTGATTAGGAATGATTAGGTTTAATAAGGGTGCGATTATGGATAATGATGGATATTAAATGAGTGATTAGGGATGATTAAAGGTGATGAAGGACAATGAGTGATTAGAGATGATGAGGGAGGTACTAGGGATGATAAGGGATGATGTGGTTTGATGAATGAGTGACTAAGGATGATGAAGGATGATGAGGGTAAATTAAGGAGTGATTATGGATGATGAAAGGAAATTAGGGATTATGAGGGAGTGATTAGAGATGATTAGGGATGATGAGGGTTAATTAGGTTATGATTAGGGATAAGGAGGTCCATTGATGGAGTGATTAGGGATGATTAAGGATGATGAGGGAAGATAAGGGAATGATTAGGAATGATGATGGATATAGTATGGATGATTAAGAACATATTAATAATGATGAGGGATGATGAGGGTTGATGAGGTAGTGATTAGAGATGATGAGGGGTAATGAGGGATAATGAGGGAGTGATTAGGGATGATGAAGGTTAATAAGGGTATGATTAGGGATAATGAGGGACATTGAAGGAGTGATTAAGGATGATGAGGGTCAATGAGGGTGTAATTAGGGATAATTAAGTCTATTTAGGGAGTGATTAGGGATGATTAGGGATAATTAAGGAGGATGAGGGAGTGACTATGGATGATGAGGGAGTCGTTAAGGATTATTAGGAAGTGATTATGGATTATGAGGGTTAATGAGGGAGTGATAGGGATGATGATAGGTAATGAAGGATGATGAGGGAGTGATTAGGGATGATTAGTGATGATGAGGATTAATTAAGTGTTATTAAGGATAATTAGGGACATTAAGTGATTTATTAAGAATGATTAGTGATGATAAGGATAATGAGGGAGTGATTAAGGAATGATAAGGGATAATATGGGAGTGATTAAGGATAATGAAGGTAAATGAGAGGGGATAAAGGATGATGAAAAATGATGAGGGAGTTATGTTGATGATGAATGATAATTCATGTGCTTGAACCCCATTTATTTGTATGGTTTGGGGAGAGGGAGATAGTGATATTAGTGATTTTGATATGAACCTAAGGAAATAGTGTTCAAAAGTAGTCCCCTCCACCCTAAATAGTAATGGTAGTAGTTTTGGTAGTGGTAGTGTCCCATGTGAGTTTGTAATGATAGAAGATGACTCTATTATATATAATTTTGGATTAAAATAGTTAAGTCATGCATGCATGTGATTAGAATTGAGGCATACATAGATTGACCCATTTATTTGAAATTTATTTTAGAGTGAACAATATATTTTTAGGATGAATCTTGAGTGGTTTTTCAATTACTTATATTCTAAATGGAATGTACTAGGTGATTAGCTACATTTATGTCTGATATGAGTGATTATATCATAACTACAAGTAAGTATCATATATGAGTGACCACATACCTACATGTAATAATAGATATATGCTATATATCAAGTATGAGTGACATATAATGATTAAAATTATGTTATAAGCTATTCATTTATGTATAATAATAGACCCATTGATTGAAAATAACACAAATTATTTAGGAATTTAGCTTGAAGTTGCCTTCAATCCTTTTACCCGATCATCCCTAGTCACTCCTTTCTCTATATAGGTGAGAATTCCCCATTTGATTTCAAGATATGGCTCATTAAATTAACCCTCTCCTTTACATATATAATTGATAATAACACCTCTCCTAATTTTCAATACACTTGATAGTTCCCCCTCTCCTTTATCTCTTGATTTGAGAATTCCCCCCTCCTTTCAAGATATGGCTTGGGTATTAAATAGATTATTAGGAATTAAATATATAGCTTGGGTAAGAGTGAATATCTAAACCATATATTGATCTTAAATACCTATATCAAATACTAACTATATCTATCCTTACTTCAGCCATATCTTGAAAGGAGAGGGGCATTATCATGTTTGAAAATAAGTAGAGGGGTCATTATTAGATCAAGTGATAGATGAGATGGGTAATTATCAAGGGATGATTGAAAATAAAGAGGGGGAATTATCACCTATATAAAGAAAAGAGAGGGATAATTATCATTTATATTCTTATAGTCATGATATGATCACTTATACTAGACATGAATGTAACTAATCACCCTAATACACTCCATTAAAAATAGAAAGAATCAAAACACCATTAAAGAGTTGTCCAAAAAATATATAATTCAATCTAAAAAAAATGTTAGATATATGTGTCAGTCCCTACATGATTCAAAACTAATACCACACATGCTTAATTCTAATTAATATCCCTTATTGTCCCTCATCATACCTAATCATTGCCTCATCATCCATCACCAACCCTTCATCATCCCTAATCACTCACTCATGGAAACTCATCATACCTAATAATAAAATTGATATGATACCATATTTTAATGAGATTATAACTAATGATAATGGGAATCACTCCCTCATAGACCCTTATCATCCATAATTATCCCTTGTCACTCTAACATCATATCTCATCATCCCTAATCATCCCTAATCTCTCCATTAATGGATCTTATTTTCCTTAATCACACCATCATTGACCTTCATAATTTATAATAAATCCCTCATCATCCTTAATCATCCCTAATAACTACCTCATTTACCATAAAGAGGATGAGGGAGTGATTAGGGATGATGAGGGATGGTGAGGGCCAATTAGGGAAAGATTATGGATGATGAGGAATAAAAATATATGATGAGGGTGTGACTAGGGATGATGAGGGAGTGTGTAGGGATGATTAGTGATGATGAAGGTTAATGAGGGAGTGATTAGGGATGATTAGTGACAATAAGGGATGATGAGTAGTGATTATGTATTATTATTGATGATGAGTTTAAATGAGGATGAAATTAGGGATAATGAGGGCCAATGAGAGAGTGATTAGGGATGATTAGGGATAGTGAAGGATAAATAGGGATGAAGTGGGAGTGACTAGGGACTCATTATACCTAGGGAATATAATGAGGGAGTGATGATGAGTAAGGAATTTTCATTTAAGTCTTTTATTTATCATCCCTAATCACTAATTTATCTATATAAGTGAGAATTACCCCTCTCCTATCAAGACATGGCTTGGTCAATACCACCTCTCATTTCTATACATAGGTTTTAATGCCTCTTATGATGATTTTAAATCATCCCTTGATAATTCCCCCTTTACTTTATCTATTGATCTAATAATGCCCCATATAATTTCAATATATAGCTCAAATATTCAATTATGTATCATTTATTCAAGATATGTATCGATTAAGATAGATATAGTAAAGATTAGGTATGGTATTCAAGATCAATATATGGCTCTAATATTCAATTAGGTAGGGCATACTCAAGTAGGTAGGGAGATATGAACTTGATGGGTAGATATAGAGGTAGAGAGAGAATCCCCCAATAGCCTATTTTAAATAACATTTTTATATATATGGTGGAGGAGGCCCATTTTATATGGAAGATATTTATGTATTCCCTAAACCTGCATGTATAGGGTTGGTCAAGCCTAGACTAGTTTGGGATTTCATTAATTACTAGTTTAGTAGTCAAGAAGTATAATACAATTACTATTTTAGTACATAATGAATGAAATACATGTATTCTAGTTTATTTTTAAAATGGTATTGTTATTTCCCCTATCCTATCCCATCATATCCTATCCTATCATGTATATTATATATAGATAGGGTATAACACTCCTTCCCCATATATATAGGTGATTTGATTCAAAAAATATTATTTGGGGAGGGTGCTGGGATTGACAGAGGTTATAATCCCCATTATTAATATTACATGCATATGTAATGGTCTATATATGAAGGATATAATATCATTTGTATTACACATGTAATAGTCTATATATCTCAATTATATTACCCATATATATATAGGGATAATATAAATATATAGTTAGGTCAGTTGAGAGCATAAAAAATATCATGAACTACCTCTATTTATCTATAAGGGAGTAGGAGAGATATTATCATAATTTCGTTCTCATTTCCATACACCATTAGTTGAAAGTGATGGGGAAGAATAAAAAGATACCTATATATCTATATCTATATCTATATCTATGATAAGATAAGTATGAGATCAAAATCAAAATTAGAATGCCATATTCTCTTGTAATTTATTATTCCCATCCAATCTAATCCTTTGATAGTTTTAGTTAGATTCACTCTTCCTATTCAAATTTTGGTTTGATTTCTTCACTAGCTAATCAATAATTAGAACAAATAATAGATATACCCCTTCCTTTGACTATAATATAGATAAGGGAGTTTGATAACTATATGTACATATACACCTTTTAAATAGAGTCTATTATTTATAGAGTGGTATGAGTTTATTTATGAGGGATTAAGGGTATCATGGGTGGGATAGATAAATAACCAATCATCTTAAGGTTACTAGATCAGGAAATGAATGAAGAGTGTTATTACACACTTGTAATTATGGAGAGGTGATTACATTTACTCTCCCATTTCCCTTCCATCTCCATCTCCCTCTCCATATCTAATTTATGGGGAGGTAAGGGTAAGGTTAGGGACATCAGTGGAGCATTAGCTAGAGAAATTTCCTCTATGTTATTTGTTATAAGTATAGTAGGCTAGGGTGATGACTCTAATCAAGGAAATTAGGGGATGATATATATTTATAAAAAATAGATAGAGATATAAGGACTCCTTATCTATGATAAATAACCAATATATAGAGATATATACCCTCCTAATCACCTATAAATTGAAATGGGGATGAGTGGATAAGGTTTGTGATATGGAATAGAGAATTACACTATCAATCTAAAGGTGTATAGGGTATAGGTTAGAGGGACATGGATAATTATATATTTATAGGTAGGTTGGGGAGCATGGATTGGTAGAGGTTTCCAAATATAGGTATAAGTGGGTATGTTGGCATTGATGGGTAGGGTAAGGTGGGTGAGGGATCAATGAATTTGATAATCATCTTATGATGTTTGGAATAGGGGATATGTTCCCTTGGGGATATCAAGTTGAGTAAGGGTTCCCTCAATCTTACATTTAATATACCTCAATATTCATTGGTAGATTTGGGGGATAAGGAGGATGAGAAGGGAGAGCTAGGTATAAACCAATATGGGATGTTAGATTTACTAGATTGACTTAAATTAACTCAAAATAGATTAGAATCAATAAGATTGAGCTCGGTATCATTAGAGAGGGTGTGTAGGTGGAGGTAGAAACATAGTGAATATAGGGATTATTCAAGTGATAAGGTAAAGATAAAATAATACTGATCATGTTCCCCTCTTTGTGTATATAGGTCTAATCATTACTCAGGTTGCTACCTTTAGGTTTAGAGTAGGTGATTGAGTGTTTTTTACCTGACTATTAGTAAAGAAAAAATCCTAAAAAATTTAAAATGTTACATTGGAAGTGAACTTAATTATTCTGACTGTCTCAACCCCATATCTATATATAGGAAGAATGTGTTCTAGATTTCAACTAGTTGTTGGGATGAGGGTCTTGGTAGTTAATTAGACTTAGGGTCTATGATGAGATGGGTAGATAGATATATGGGGACTTGACTAAAGACTATATATATTTTTAACCATTATATATGTTCATTATTCTATAGTGACTAAGTAATAATTATCCATGAGGTTTAATGAGGGAGTGATTAGGGATCATGAGAGAGAATTAATTTTGATTAGAGAGTGATTAAGGATGATGAGGTACAATGACGACTCATGAGTGACTGACTACGGATGATGAAAAATTATGAGTACTATTAATGACATGATTAAGTATGATGAGGAATGATGAGGGTTGATGAGGGAGTGATGAGGGATGATGAGGGATAATGGGGGAGTGAATAGGGTTGATAATAGATGTTGAGGGATGATGAGGGAGTGATGGAACAAAAGGAATGATGTTTTAATTCTTTATGTTATGATTGAAATTTACTATCGTGATTAACCTCATTCATATCCAATATATTAGGTAGTTCCATGTTGGATTAATCTATGGATATTTTTATATGATTTTCATGGTTAAAATAATATATTATGAAGTTGATCATGTTATTTAATTAATAAAAATTAGAGTGTTGACTATGGAGTGACTCACTTATATCTATTTCTTTCACACCTCCTCATTAGTGAAAAAATATCTATGGGCCTACATTGACATTAGGGTGTAAATGTGTCAAAGTTTTAGTCCACAACCTAATTCTTCCTTTACCTTTACTCTAATAGATGATATATGTACCCAAATATAGGTAGTTAATTGTGAAAATAAAGTAGTAAATGTGAAGTTATCATAATTTTTTTTAAGGTTAGATGCATTAGTCAAGATAGGTTAATGCATCTCTACATGCTCCATACCATCATATTACATAGATTTTGCATCCATGTTAGCATAGGACCTATCTCTATCATTCATCCTTTTCTCTATCTTTGACTAATACATACCTAAGACCCCATACATATGTGGATCCCTATATTTATCTCAACAAATGATATCCATACCTGAGCTTAGAGATTAGTAAGTCAAATATTTAGTTAGTTTCCAAACCTAAAATTATGAAAACTAAGTATTAACAATAATAGATTTTGAAAAATTAACTTCTAAATGGTAACTCTAATATATTTGGAATCAATTTTAGAATATACAAAATGGCCATAATTTTTTATATTTAGTAAAATAAATATAAAGTGTAAGAACATTTATTTTATTAAATATTTAACAAACAATAATCACAAAAAACTTCTTACCAAAGGGCGTACACCATTTTTAATGCATAGGGAATACACCCTTTACCAAAGGGTGTAAGCCCTTTGATTCAAAATTTTTATATACCCTCCAATTAAGTAATTTTAAATTGTGCACACCCTTTTCTAAAAAAGGCATATGCCCTTTTTGATAAATGATGTATGCCCTTTAGGCTTGAGACCAAACCATTTAAAATTTGCCATGCTTTTTTTCAAAAAAGTTGTATGCTCTTTTGAAAAGGGTGTATTTACTTTGTAAAAAATATCTCCCCATGAATGTAACCTTTTTTATCCCCTAACTTTTTTCATTGACCCTCAAATCTATATTTTACATGATAAACTAGTCTTTCACCTGGAAAATATCACTTTAAGCTCTAACCTTTAGTTATTGACTTTCTTTGTTGACACAACACTCACTTTAACCAACTCATTATGTTTAAATACTTATATTGTGGTCTATATATAATATTATAATTATTTATATCACTTATATCCCATAAAATGATTAAAACTTGATATATATCCTTTAGTGTTAATTATAGATATTAAACAAATATTTATTACCCTAGACACAAATGTTTAGAGTTCGACACTAGCACTGACACTAGTGTCCTAGCTCTAATGCTAGTGTCAGTACCTCAAAAAGACTCAAAATTGAAAATATTTTGATATGTATGGGTCAACCTATTTGTATTAATTAATTCTCCATGATATTAATTTCAAAATATGTTGTATAAATATAAGTTAAATAACATTAATTTTCATCAAGTAATTTTCAAGCACCCATCTAACACTTACCAAGAAAAAACACCTCTCAAGCTTATAAAACTAACCTATTATTCCATGTTTAAAAATTAGTCATAAGAGTAGTTTTCTTATAGGTCTAAATCATTCAAATAATATAAAATGAAAAATATTTTTCAAGTTGTAAGCTAGATCATTACATGCACTCACATATAGCATAATACACCATTATGCACTCAAGCCCACACATAGGGGATAAATACATATGTTTAACTCCCTCTTTAGTTTATTGGATATGCAGGTAGTGATCACTAACAGAGGTGTATTTGAGGTTATCTTGGCTTCACTTTAGCCCATTGAACCTATTTTTCAAGATGACATGACCTAATTGGAGGATCTATGGTTTTACGTTAAAAATTGATATCAAGAACATGTGTGATCCAAACAAAGAATCTATAAGGTGATAATGAAACCTAATAGACACATGTGGAATTTATATAAAAGTTTCAATATTTCATACCAACCAATAGTGGAAAAAATAAGACACTAGCATCGATGTTAGTGTCCATAAGGCAACACAAGTGTCTAAACTAGCAGAAAGAAAATATTTAAAATTAGATGATGGGATCTATATATTTAGATAATCCATTCTTACACCTACACTACTCAGAACTGCATAAACACTAGTGTATAATCTAATTATAATTTCTCTTTTGCATTACTATTATCAAATAATTCAATGTTTTAATTTCCATATTTATCATATTTTTAAATTCAATATATCTTATTAGAATATCAATAAAATCTAAATTCATTTAATTGGCCTATTTTTTAGAGTATCTTGCTCTTTGATTGATTTGGATACTCTTTTATTTAATCCATATTTCCAAAAGGTTTAAGTAATAATGCAACATTATATTATAAGTAAAGGGTAATAATAAAACTGTATTTAATAATGTTAAATCTCACAATCAAAGAAGGGTAATAGGAGATCCCCTGAAGACCATGAGACTAAAATATGCCTTTATGTTTTAGTCATGTTGAACTTACAACATTAAATTGATTAGTAGTTTATATCGTAATTATAATAGATTTATTATTTATGATTATTCAAACATTATCACAAACTAAATAATAAATTTATCAAGTAGAAAACACTTTTTATCACATTCCACTACATGATTTTGGCCATTAGTTCTTAATGATCAGGCCACTATCTTGACTTCTCATGACTATGATTAGAGTTGATTTCATGACTCATTAACATATTTTTAAATGTTTTTAACATTATAACCTATGGATATACACATATTAATTACCTTTATCAATACACATAGTCAACTATAGTCAAGGTGTGGCAAATAATCATATCAGATCCTACTCAAATACTAATATGTAGTTTCATGCACATAACACTCATACGTAAGATTAAAACACCAACATTAATGACTCAGATAATAAATAAATAAATAAAATTTACTCAACATTAATTAAATACTTTCAATTTTTTAATAAGATTGGAGGTGTTCTAAACTTAGTTAACACATGCCATCAAGTAATCCAAACAAGGTCGAGATGGTACCAAAGGCAAATATGCCAAAACATTAAATTAAATAGTTAAAACATAATATTAAGTACTTCCACCTAAAGGGGATGTTACATTATCACACATAACTCTATCATATCTCTAACCATTTTTTGTGATATATCATTAAAAAGGAACATTTTTACGTTGATAAATATACATAGTAACATAAGAAAACATGTCATAAATGAATATATCTAAAAGTATTATTATTCATAAAAAATACAAATATACCCATAACTATACAAAATTATAAGAAAATAAAACAATAGGAACATACAAGATCTCCAAGAAAAAAAATCACTACTAGGGATAAAGGGGATCTAAACATGTAAAATTATGAAATAAAAAAAAAATTTAATAGAATGAAGACAAACTAAAAAAAATGAATGATGAAATGATTTGAAAAAATGACAAAATAAATACACATAATGAATATAATAAAAGATACAAATGTAATAATGAATTGAGGTAAAGAATACAAATGTGAAGATAAAAATTTAAGAAATAAATTAAAAAATAAAAAAAACTTAAACCAAGAAGATATACAGTGATATTATTATATAAGATGAAAATTAATAGAGTGTGAAGAAATAAATAATGAAATAAAATGAAGATTACAAAGTGGAAGAAAAAATATTTATGATGAGGTAGGGAGGGGATGTGATGTGATGTAAGGTACATTAGATACATAGGGGATAAATTTAATGGTCATATAACTATATTTATGCTTTGGGATAGTAAAATACAATCATATTTTTTATTTTAAATTGTTTCATTTGCAATCTGAAGTATTGGGTATACCATTAAAAAATAATGAAATATTATAAAAAAATATATAGTCTATTATGTCTCTTTCATCGTTTATTAGCATATTAACTACATTGTTGAATGGATGAAAATAATAACAATGTGGATGGGGTGTGAATGGATGGGAGGAGACACATGAAGGATAGGTAAAAATGCACATAAAGGGAAAGTTGATAGATGGACTATGAGAAGGAAATACCAAATAGATATGGGTGGGAGGACATCATGGTGCTTGAATGATTGAAGGAATATTGATGGGTCATTGTGTTCACTCTTTCTCTATAAAATAAGGGTAAATATATATTATTAAAATAATACCACCTTTTTTTATAAAATAAGGAACTCTCATTAGATGTTTGTGGTCTAGACTTATTATGAAATCATTTTTATGTTATCATAAGTAATTCTTATGAGGTGATGTTGGTGTAAAATAAATATTCTCATTTTATCAAAATTAAACTTGACTTGGGCTAAGATATAGATAGAATATTTTATTAATTATTTTCTATATTTTTAAAATATAAAAAGAAACTCACCATGTTTTATCCATTTGTACATAACATTATTATATTAGTGGAGATGTATAGTGACAAGTTTAGTACACCGTTTCATTAAAAGAGGTTGATCAAAGTGGGTAATATTTATAATTGAAATAATACTACCTTTTTATTATAAAATAATGGGTTCTCACTCACTTTCAATAATGGATATGATGTGAGAGGTTCTATTTGTTTTTTTATTTCTATGTTAGTATAGGATATATATAGTTTCACATGAGTCTCTATCTCATTTTATCTGCCTAATAAACATGAATAATATTTATGTCATTGTATGACCTTGGGTAGGGTCCTAAATTTTTATATTAGTATTAGAGTAGGATTTTAAGGGTATATTCATTTTATATGTGTTTTTGGTGTGAAATATAGTAGGTTATTTTGGTAGAGTTTTTTCCTCTACCATTACATCCAAAATTATCCAAACCCTATAGGATGATTGTAAAATCATGGGGGTTTGTATTTTTTAAGATATTTTTTTTGTTTATTTTGGATGGTGTGATTATAATTATTTTAAAAAAATAGATAAATGTAAAAAATCTACATGTTTTCTAATTTGGTTTTTTTTTTCAAATTTTTTTTATATCATATGGTCATATGTCCATACAACACCTATTAATTCTATTTTTGTGGGAAACACCCTTTTCTCATGTATCTCTCCATTGATGAGTGTTATTTTAAATTGGTCATGCTCTACCATAGTCCTCTACCTAGATAGATTTTATACCATTGTGATCCTCTTTTGACACTACTTTCAAATCACTCCCTATTATTAGATACTTTTTTATTACTAGACACTACATCATTGTCACTAAGAATTTATATCCTATGCACGTCCTCCATTAATTATCCATAACACTACCAATGGCTTATCCCATAGAGTCATATTTTTTGTTGTGTTAGAACTATCCTAACTAAACTTAGAAAAAGAACATATTTTTTTATTTAATTAAGAAAATCAAACATATTTTGATATAATTTTAAAACCTCTACTCCATTAAAATTTATGTTGAAAAATTTTATATACATTAAAATAGATGAGAAAAAAATTATACTCCATATACTAATCAGATAATTATGGATTAAATAATTATTTATTTTACCCCTTGAATGGGATCTCAATGGTTTAGAAACTGAAAGACTATAAAACTATTCATATAATAGAATATTAGGGTAAAAAATAATAATAATAAAAGAAGCCAACTATTACAAAACATCCATAGATCAATATACAACCATTTTTGTGTTACATCATGATATCAAATAAATATAAAAGTTTGTTAACAACTTCTACTACATATGTCATAAAATATAAAGATGTCAAATCTCAATAATATAATAGATCTTAAATTAAACAACTCCTACAATAAGTATAATATCCATTGGTATGTGACAAGATCAATATATTTTCCATCTATAATGAGGTATAACATGATTTGGGTGATTTTACCCCAACCATAGATCAATAGTCACCCACACACCTCCCCACTAGGAGTGACCATTCCCTTCATGAAGGATCATATAATGATTATGAAAGAATCTAGAACCATATAATAATCATAATTTTGAGTAAAATCATTATTACATGCAACCAATCAAATAGACTCCCTCTGATGACCTCAAGTGAAACATGCAAATGAGAAAGTACTATGGATTAACAATGTATACAATTACTACATTACTTTAGCTAAATAATTTTATAGTATTTTTCATGATTTGAAACTCAGATCAAGTAAATATGTTCAAGTTCTTTGCTAAATCATGTATATATAATCTATTTTATTATATAACTCCTCATGTTAACTAGTCATGAGTGAATGAATTTAGGATTTCCTGCCCTTTACCCATCACCACTTAGCATGGTAGTAAACTATAATAAGATGTAACTAAATCAACATATAAAAATCAAGTTCCATAATAGTGCTCATAAGGATAAGACAATCTCCATATTCAAAATACATAACTACACTAATGAGATTTATAGAAATTATTCTTAAAGGATGCTCATTTAATATGCTAATCTAATGTCCTTATTAATAGAATAAAAAATTCACATTTTAATTAAAGAATAATTTGAATAACTAGGTCACAAGTATGCCATACCTTGATAATCCTATGTCCAAAAATGAGTTATTTAAGTATCAAAATATGTATGATAATAAAATCATTATTTTCAATAGTTTCTACTATTATTCTACTAGGTCTAAGTATAGATATATTTATTTAATTATTTCATATGCCATCAAAGCTAATACTAATTTCAATCTAATAAAAAGGTTTACATATATATATATATATATATATATATATATATATATATATATATATATATATATATATAATCTTAATTTATACTATGCTCAATTTTATTTAAGAACAACACAAATATTTCCCCTTTTTATAAAAATTCAAGACTCTGCTAACACTTGAACTAATGGTATAAACTCAACCATGGTAAATCAAAATTTAGAGTGAAGACTTATTATATTATTAACCAAAAAATACTAATTTTTAATCCTTGTAAAATATTTTACTTACCAAAAATTCATACCCTCTTCATATACTTATTTTCTTTAATCTCAACATGACTCAATTCTAACTACAAGATTCGTTTAATTATCCTTAATGGTCGATAACTCTACAATAAAATAACAACTTATTTTAAAATAAAATATCAAACATTTGATTCTATCATATTATGAGTTAAATGAATTTTAAATAACTTCCTAGATATAACAAAATCTAATAAAAATATAGAACACTTAGGTACATCTAATATAAAAATAGATCATAATAAATTAGAACACTGTCTATAGTAAATTTCAATTTCACTCTTAAAATGATGGAATACATATATAAAATCACTGTAATTACATAAATAATTTCCTTTCAATGTTTAAATTCACAACAAAACATCAAAAATATAACCAACTTGCCACAAGATGTTATCAAGGTGTCCATGCAAGTTTATGTTTCCCTTTGACCTATAGGTGGTATGTGTGACCATAAAAAGGTCTAAAGATAAAATTATTTATTATAAATTTAACAAGATGGAGAGTTTAAAACACAACATACTCTTCTAAACTTGGCTATCATGTTTTTGTTATAAGAGTCATTATTTTTATGAACTCGAGGGTGAGAATAATCTCTCACCCTTGAGTTCATAGAGATTATTAGGTATATAATAATATTCATAAACAAACCAAATAAAACATATGAAACATGCTCCAATAAAATTCATCAATGTGTAGTTTATTCATGGGAGTTTGAATAAAATATATATGAAACAACTTTTCCAAACAAACCCTAGATGTTATCAACCATACTTACAAAATGTTATGGATTCATAAGAGAGCATTCATTATATTTACCAGGGTATATGGTCATAAAAAACATTACTTTAAATAACCCTTTTTAAAAAGTAAAATCCATTAGTAATATAAATATAAAATAATATAACCATTACTTTCCTAGGAATACCAAAGACTAATTTTTTTTAATCCTGTTAGGCTCACCCTATTAGATACCTTCTTTCTCCTTCATCGTTCCATGTATCTTTTTACATCTATACCCCACCCACTAATTATTTCCAAATTTTATGAAATTGTTCTCGCATGCCTAAAATCCTATAATTTTATAGTAATTTCTATTTAATGATGCCACTTAGGATCACTCTTTGATTCCATGAAAAATGTTGTAAACCAATCTTTTCAAGATCTATACAATGCATGGAGTCATGATGCCTTGATAAGGTTTTCAAATGAATGGTGGTATTTTCCTATGAAAATAATTTAACCCAAAAATAATTTTAATATATCCATTTAAAACTAAAAACCCTAATCATAATAAATGAATTAATTTTTGACTTAGCAAGGATGGTGTCACATAAAAAATAATCAATTACTTATATGTTCTAACATTACATTTTTTTTTGACTTAATACAAACTAATTCCACCAAACAATAATTACCATTGACCTAAATGATAACTTTATAATCCTATGTTATTCCAAAAAAACCTTATAATGGTTTACCTTGTGCCTATCAATAAAAATGATTAGTATGTTTGACCAATTTACCCAAAAAATAATGTAGTAAAACTATAAAGTACACATCAATTATTTCATCAAGCATGGATATATTGCACACATAATATATTAAATTTAAATTATTATTTCAAGCATAAAATTATAGTAGCATGCAGGGATAAAATTCAAAGAGAGTAAGAATATATCCATACACTATAACTCACAATAAGAACACACAATAAAGTTATTATGCAACTAATATCCACAAACATCACTACTACACATTGTATGATCTAAATTCCTAAAAACAACTTTGTGTGTTTGTTGATTCTTGACATCTCTAATACACTTAAATTTTTAAATATCGACCTCCCTCTCCCCTATGATGCTATCCCTTTATACACTTGGTGAGGGTGGAGATATATTGTATCCACCTCAGAAAAATAAAAGGTAGTTATTCTATTTTTAAAAATATAAATGGAATAAAAATTTGACAACAAAAGATATAAATACCTATGTATCATCTATAAAAAATTCATAAAATAAAATCTGTACCATACACTTACATCTATAATACTATACTACAAAATATAAATGTAAACTAGAAAATACATCTATCTAACCAAACAACATATGTCTAATTGTACAAATTATTTAATCTAACTAATCCATAGTATCATTATATGTTTAAAACATTTTTGTTTTCTAAGGATAGGTTAGGATTTAACGTCCTCCCCAATTGTAGCGATGAAATTATTATAAACAAAACATATCTAAAAATACAATAAGTTTAACAGAGTATTTCACTCAAACAAATAAGAAAATATCCTATGAAATTATTCATAATCTTCTCAAGTGGTAGTATATTCACAATACTAGTCCTGTTAGACACTGCATTGGGATACTTATCTATTATGCAAGCTGAGTTTGTGTGTTTCAAGAATTTTATTGGTTATATTATTATCACACTTGTATCCATAACCTATAAATCATTCTAATCAATTACATGTGAAGGATCATTCACATATTTATTCAAATAAGATAGATGAAAAACATTATGAATTTGAGCTAAAGCTAGTAGCAAGTAAAGTCTATAAGAAACAAGGTTAATCACTTATATGACCTTGAAGGGTCCTACATATATAGGTGTTAGTTTGGATGATTTTCCAAATTTTATAGAGTTTTTTTGTTGTTTAACATGCTAAAAAACATTGTCTTTAGCTAAAAATTACCTTGTTATTTTCAGATCAACATATTTTATTGGTCTATCATTGGATTAAACCAACCTTTGCATAAAAAATTTCATACGCTCTTCCAATTCAACAAGCATATTAGGTACAAAAACCACTCTCTCTTCTAAGCTATCCTAGCTAATAGGTGTTCTACACTTTCTGTCATATAAAGCATAAAATGGTGTCATCTTTAAAGCTAAATAGACTGAGTCATTGTATGAAAATTCAAATAATGAAAGGTATTATTCCCACTTCTATGTATAGTCCATGCAATACATTCACAAAAGTTCCTTCAAAAACTTATTTAATTTTTCAATATGCCTATTTATTTCAAGATGATAGGTTATACTAAAATTTAATTAAACTCTTAAATCTGCATTAAAGGTTTGCCAAAACCTAAAATTCATGTGTGGGTATCTATTAAAAATTATTTTATTTGGAAAACCATGCAACCTATGTATTTATTTCATAAACCTTTTTGCTAACACTCATGCATCATCTTTCAAATTCCTTGGAATATCATGTGCCACTTTGGTGAGTTTGTTAACTACCACTAAAATCATATCATCTATATTCTTTGACATAGGTAGTCCATGGATGAAGTCTATATTGATGACTTTCCATTTCCAATTAGGGATGTCATGTGGGTAAAATAACTTAGTAGGATGAAAATTTTCAAACTTCACTTGTTAACATTCTAAGAATCTAGACACAAAATCAATTTCATATTTCTTGATTCCCTTCCAAATATATAGTGGTTTTAGCTCTGCCATTAGTTTGGTCATTCATAGATAATTATAATAAGGAGCATTATGAAACTCTTTGAACATGAAAATTATCATATTTTCTTTGTATTACACATACATTCTCCAATTGAATATCATAATTCCATTATTTTCAAAATTAAAACCTTCATATATATGATCTTGAGGGTTTTTTGCTAGAGCTTTATTGACCTATTCATAAAATTCATCCCATGGTAAGAATCTTAAAACTTGATCACAAAAGGTACTTATAATAGTATACATTAATTATATGTACCTTATAGGTCTAAGAGAATATGAAACCACATTATCTTTACCCTTTACATAGTTGATATTAAAATCATACTCATATAAAAACTCTAACCAATGTCTTTGATGAACATTCATATTTAGTTGTGTGAAGATATACTTGAGCCCTAGATTATCTATCTCTAGCTAAAATGGTTTACTAAAAGAATAATGTCTTGAAAATTTACATGTACACATTATTGTATCCAATTCCAAATAATGTGGAGAATAATTAGTCTCAAAAGGATTCAATTTTATAGATGCATATGCTAATAATGAGCCTTATTATAGAGATACCCCACCTAGGCTATCCCTATATGCATTAGTTACCACACAAAAATAGCGATTAGGATCTATAACTCACAACACAAGTGAAAAAATAAGCCTCTCTTTTAGGGTCTAAAAGGCTTTCTCACACCTATCACTCCACACAAATCTTTGCTATTTGCACTATAGAGAGGCGATAGGGTTTTCTATCCTAGAACATTGGGTATAAATTTATTATAATGCCCTTTTAAACCCATAAAATTGCATATATTATGAAAATTTTTAGGTGTCAACCATTCCATGATAACCTCAATAATTTCAATATCCACAAATATTACTTTGGCTAAAATGATATGTCCCAAGTATTGCACCTTTTTCTAGAAGAAATCACAGTTATTTAAAATTCCATAGAGTTTATGTTTTTGTAAGCATTACAAAATCAAACACAAGTGATCAAATTATCTTCCTTGATCTTGGATTATATCAAAATTTCATCTAAGAAGATGAGAAAAAATTGATTTAGATAATTTATAAACACATTATTCATGAGACTCATAATTTTTTTAGGTGCATTAATTAGACTAAAAGGATAACTTTGAATTAATAATTCCCATATCTCATCTTGAAAGTAGTTTTAGGAATATTTTCCTCCTTGATTATCAATTGATGGTACCTTGATCTAAGGTTGATATTATAAAATACCATTGCACCTTAAATTTGGTTGAAAATATCATAAATATGGGGTAATGGATATTTGTTCTTGATGTTTGCCTTATTTAAAATATTGTAGCCTATGAAAAAACAAAGAGTCCCATCCTTATTCTTCAAAAACACCATTGGTGCACCCCATAATGATACACTCATATGAATTAACCCTTTGGAAAACATCTCATCAAGTTAGGATTTTAATTTGGATAATTATGTTGTTGTCATTATGTAGGGTGCCTTAGATTGAGGCTCAAATCTGGGGAGGATATTAATTATGAATTAAAATTCCATTTTGGGTGGTAATTCAAGTAGATATTCTAGAAACAAATCCTTAAATACCTATAAAAATGGATAGTATTCAAAGGTAGTCTCTTTAAGTTATTCAAAATCATATATATTAACCATGAACAATTGGAATCATTTATTTTCAGCCTTCCTTAACTAAAGGGTGAAACTTATCTTAATTTTAACTCCTCACATTGGATTTGTGTTTGATTTCCTAAATCATCCAATCATTCAAACTTATTTACAAAGTAATCAACCATGTATTTATGTTTCCAAATCTAATTCACTCCTAAGATCACATCATATGACCCTAGTAAAGTAGAAAATAAGTCTACCATAGTGGTTAAATTAGGTAATTCCACCTCTACCTCTACTAGGCATTTATCTACTTTAACCCTATATTGATTCGTATATGACATAGTCCATACATTTGACATATGCCCAAATTTATTTAGTTTATTAAGAAAAATATGAGAAATAAAACATGCATTGGCTCTAGTATATATCAAAATTGAAACATAATTCCCAAATAAAGTACCTAAAAAATCAATTAGAGAGGCCTAAAACTTAGCTTGATGATTATTAACAGCTTCATGAATGCTTTGTTGGAAAGTTCCTTTCTGAGAGGATGATGACGAAGGATTATTGAATTTATTCCTTATCTTCCACTAAGGATATTATTTATCATAATGATCCCCTCAATAAGTGAGACATCCGTCCCATGGTCCTTTTCTATCAAACAAGTTACTTCCTTTATTCCCTTCCTTGAAGCCATTTCTTATTTTCTTTTCCCATGAATAATTATTAAAATTTAAATTATGATTACTATTGAATTTATTTTTAAAATTCCCATTATTCTTGAAAATATTATTTTTGAGAGAAGGTTTATATCCATCAAACTTATTTTGATACTTGTGTTTAACTTTTGTAAGAGATTTAAGATTATGCTCTTGCTTAATGGATTTATCAAAGACCCGATCCATGGTACTCTATCCATGAAAATATAATTTATATCTGATATGTGGAATCAAACCCATGATGAGATTTATAATTCTAAAGCATTCATATTTTAGGTATTGGGTAACATAATAAGTTTGTCAATTGTTCCTAATACTTTATCATTGATAGATACCCTTTCTTTAGATTATATAAATCTTAAAGTTTATGATCAAAGTAAAAATATGGTAGATAAAGAGCCATGATAAATGTAACCAAATGGTGATAGGTGGTAGAAGTGAATTCAAAACTCAATTCCATTTTATTAATGGATTACCAATTTGTTGTTTCCCTAACTAGCTGATATGCTCCCCATAATGCTTTGGTGACCTCAAAGTAATTTATAATTTTAAAGTACTTATCCATTTTAATGATCCAAATTTTAGCTCCATCTCCCAAAACCATTCCATAAAATTTAGGTGGATTTACTTTTTTTATATTATGTGTAAGTTCTATAATCACTTGTTCTCTTACAAACTGATGCTCATCAACATGTTTCTAGTATTGATGTTCATCCTGGTTAGCCCACTTATATTATTTCTCTTATTCCTTGTCATTCTCATGTAACTCATATTTTAGGGATGTAACTTTGTCTTGAGTATTTGTTAGGACTATGAGAATTTAATCAAGCTTAACATATTGTTTGGCTACTAGCTAATTGGGATCAAGTTGTTGATCCTAGTTTAAATTTCCTTCAATGTTAGCTCATGCATTCACCACTTTATCCTATTGATAAGAATAGATATATTTCATTGTTAATGGACTCGTTAGGTCCAATAATTTAAACCTATGCTCTAATACCACATTTTAGAACTATCCTAGTTTCACTTATAAAAAGAGCATTTTAAAAAAAATTAAGAACAATAAACATATTATGATATAATATTAAAACCTCTACTCCATTAAAATTTATGATATAATTATTTATAGATAGAAAAATAACTTAGAATAACAATTATACTTTATAAACTAATTCATTATTTATGCATTGAATCATTATTTATTTTACCACTAGAATGGGATCTCAATGGTGTAGAAATAATAAGATGATATAAATATTCATTTAATAGAATATCAAGGTACAACATATAATAAATGAATCCAACTATGCCAAATAATCCATAAATAAATATAGAACCACCACTATGTTACATAATGATATCAAATGAATATACAAGTTTGTCAACAACCTTTACTATGTATATCATTAAATATTAAAATGTTGAATCCCAATAATATAATAGATCTTAAATGAAGTAATTCATACAATAATTATACTATATGTGATTATATGATAGCTTATATTTAGTTTCTAACTTTAAAGAATGATATCATCATCTATGCACTTTTCTTCCAATATGTAGACTGATGACCCCCTACACACCTCCCCACTAGGAGTGGCCCTTCCATTCACAAAGGGGTAGATAATGAAGATGCATGTATCTATAACCATCTAAGAATCATATGTGTGAGTAAAATCACTATTACATGTATCCATTCATATAAACTTCCTTTGAGGACTCAAGTAAAATGCATAAACTAGAGAGTATTGTGGACTGACAATGTATAAAATATATTACATTAATTTAGCCAAAGTATTTTATAATATTTATCAAATTTTGAAATCTAGGTCAAGTCTACATCATAAAACTCTCAACTAAAACATTTATATAAATCTCTTTTATTATATTACTCTTCATATTAACTAGTGATGAATTATTAAATTTAGGTTTTCTTTCCCTTTACCTATTACCCCTTAACAAGGTAGTATATTGTACTATTATGAAAATAACTCAACATATAAAAATCAAGTTCTATAATAGTCATTATAAATATAACACAATCCTCATAGTCAAAATACATAATTACACTATACATAAGGATAATATGATAATTTTATGTCCTTGTTAATAGAATCAAAATTTCACATGTTAATTCAAGACTAATTCAAACATCTAGGTTAAAACATACCACACCTCCATAAATGTTTATTCATAAAGTAGTTCTCTAATTATCAGAATTTGTATGATAATAAACTCATCATTTTCAATAATTTATGATATTATCCTAGTAGGTCTAAGTATAGACATATTTATTTAATTATTTAATATGTCATCAAATCTAACACTAATTTCAATCTAATGATAAGGTTAATAATCATCTATTATATTAATTTTTATTATGTTCTAATTTGATTACAAACATCACAATAGTCCTTCCCAATTTTATTAAAATATAAGGTTCTACCAATACTTGAACTAATGATACAAACTCAACCCTAGTAAATTAAAATCTATATTGAATACTTATTAGCTTATTAAAAAAAAAATCACTAGTTTTTAATCCTTGTAAAAAATTTAACTTGTCAAAAATGCATACCCTCTTCATATACTTATTTTATTCAATATCAACATTACTCAATTATAATTGTAATATTCTTTTAATTCTCTTCAATGGTTGATAACTATACAATAAACTAATTGCTTCTTTTTAATGAAAATATCAAGCATTTTGTTCTATCATCTTCTAATTTTAACAAACTTCAAATAACTTCCTAATTTTAAAAAAATGTATAGTTATAGTATTCATTAATAAAGTTTCCAATATATAATTAGATCCTAATAATTAGAATTTTATCTACGATAAATTTTAATTTTTATCTTATAATAATTGAAAACATAACTATATTCATTATAGTAACATAAATAAATTCCTTTCAATGTTAAAGTTCACAACAAAACATAAAAAAATAGAACCAACTTACCATAATATGTTATCAAGGTGTACATGTAAGTTTATATTCTCATTTATACATGTAGGTAGTATATTCAACCATAAATAGGTATAAAGATAAATATATTTATTCTCAATTTATCATGTTGGAGAGTGTAGAACACTACATACTCTTCTAAAATTTACTGTCACAATTTTCTTCTAAGAGCCATTATTTTTATGAATTCAGGGTGGAGAGAGTCATCTCTCACCCTTTATTTTGTATAGATTACATGGTCTACAATAATATTCATAAATGATCCAACTAAAACATATGAAACATGCTCCAACAAAATGTATCAATGTGTAGGATTTTTAGGTGAGTTTGAATAACATCTAGATGAAACCCAATGTTATCAAATAAACTATATTTTTTATCAACCATATTCTCGGAACATATGGATTCATAGGATTTCATTCCTTATATTTAATAGGGTACATTCTCATAACTAAGACTAACTACAATATTTAAAAAAAAAATTAAAACACACAAGGAATCCACATAGAAAACAAGAGATCCATTAATTGTTTGGTAATATTGAAGTAACATATAATTTTTTGTCTTGTTGAGATCACCCTACTAGATACTCTTATTCATCCTTCAACATTATGTGTATCCTTTTTCCTTTTTATCCCACTAATTATTTCCAATGTTGTAAAATTTGTTTTCACATGCTGAAAATCAAGTAGTTTTACTATATTTTACATTTAATGATGCCACTCATGACTACTCTCTGATTCCCTAAAAAATGTTGTAAATCACTCTTATCTAGATCTCTAAAATGCATGGAGTTTAGATTCCCTTGTTGGGTTCTAAAATCAATGGTGGTATTTTCCCATGAAAATTAGACAACCTAAAACATTTTGAACCACTCCATGCAAAAATACACACCTTAATCATAACAATTGAATGGTTTTTGACTTAGTAAGGGTGGAGTCACATAAAAAACAATAATATACATCTAAGTTACAACATTGTTTTTTGACTTATACAACCTAAGTCCATAAAATAATTACCATTGAAATTAATTATTCCTTTCTAACCTTACTTTATGTCAAAAAATGTTATGATGATTTACTTTATGCTCAACTAGAAAAATGATTAGTATGTTTCACCAATTTACCAAACAAGCAATGTTGTAAAACTATAAGGTATATAAAAAGTATTTAATCAAGTAGGGATATATTCAACACAAAATATAATAAATTTAAACTAGTATTTCAAGCATAATATTCCAAGTATCATGTGCAAAAAATATATAAAGAAAATAAAAATATATCCATGAAGTATAACCTAAAACAAAAACACACAAGGTTATTGTAACTAACATCCACATATATCTTTGTTAAATGTTGCATGATCTAAATTCATACAAATAATTATGTGTGTTTTGATTATCATCAAATATGATTTAATTCCATATATCATAATCTACCTAACTTTCCCCTATAATTATCTCTTTATACTATTTAGTGAGGGTAGAGTTGTCTTGCATCCACCTCAGACAAATAAAAGGTATTTAGTCCATTTTAAGCAATATAATATAGTTATTTATTATAATTATATTTTTAAAAATGAACTAAATACCTTTTAATTATCTAAGGTGGATGCAGGATAACTCTACCCTCACTAAACAATATAAAGAGATAATTATAGGGGAGAATTAGGTAGATTATGATATATGGAATTATATCATATCAGATGATAATCAACTCACACACAATTATTTTTATGAATTTAGATCATGTAACATTTAAAAATGATATATGTGTATGTTATTTACAATAACCTTATTGTGTGTTTTTGTTTTAGGTTATACTTCATGGATATATTCTTACATTATTTTAAACATTGTTTTCACACACTACTTGGAATAGTATGCTTGAAATAATTATTTAAATTTTTTATATTGTGTGTTGAATATATCCCTACTTGATGAAATAGTTGTTATGTACCTTATAATTTTACTACATTGCTTATTTGGTAAATTGATGAAATATATATATAAATTCCTCTATATCATCTATACCATAATGCATAAAAATAAATCTCTATCATACATTTAGAACTATATTACTATATTGAAAAATAGAAATGAAATTTGTAAAATCATATATCTAACCAAACAACATATGTCTTATTACACAAATCATCAAATATAACTAATATTAGTCTCAATATATATATGTGTAAACACTCCATTTTAGACACTTCCATGTCAAAATTTCAAAATTAAATGACTCTCAATAAATTATACACAAACTATTCTAATATCATATGTTCATCAAAGTTTCCTCTATGCATCTAATGTATGAGTTCAAATTCACCTTAGGGAATCCTTAGGTGAGATAATTTATTGTATTATATCTATTTAATTATCACAATGATAATTTTACTCTAATTAAGCTATCTTCTCAAATCAATTCATCGATTCTCCTTCTCTGATCAACTAATTCAAATATTTCCTCTTTTTATTCATCTCCCTTAATCATTCTTGTAATCAATTCCCCACATTGTATTAACTAAATTTATCTTTGACTAAATTAATTAATAATTATTCTAATTATAATTCTATGCAAATGTAATTATAGTGTCATTTCAATTATAACTCTTCCTTTTTTCTTTCCAAGGGCATCTTCATTTGAGAAAGAATCTCGAGATCATATGGACTATCCTTTTGTGATCTCACCAATTAATAAATAAAGTAAGATGAAAGATTATTATATGCCCTTCATTTTGGATACAATATGAAGGGACCTTAATTTATATTATGAGATATTTTAGGGAGCATTCTCAATTATTCATGTTGGAAACAAGATGAATGGCCCACATTGGTTATCCAAGTGATTTTTTTCCACCCTTCATATTATAAATAAAATTAAGGGCCCATATTAAATCTTACAAATATATTTTTAGGACACTTATCCAATATCAATATTTAATACAATATGGAGGGATCATATTAATCCCCATTAGGATATTTTAAAGATCCTTTCTCCACCCTTAATATTGGACAAGATAAAGGGATCATGTTATCAATCCATGTGTTGATCCATGTGCCTTTTTGAGGATGCATTTATAACCATCCATCTTGGATTCATGATGAGTGTTCCTCATTTATTAAAATTTACTATTAATATACCCTTTACATTTTTAATTTTACATGCTTAGGTTCAATAAAAAACTATTATCAATTTCTTAAGATGACTTGTGCATTGATTTATATCGATTCATATATTCATTTTTTTTTAAAAAGATATGATATATCAAATAACATTTCTAAATGTTTCTTGAAACTACATCTAAGCCATATCCACTTTATAAAAGGTGAATTATCCTCAAAAAGGAAATGTACTAATGGTTTTGTTTGTTATTTGATTTTAGCTTTGTTTAGATTTGCCTTAGCTCATGAGGCATTAGGATAGAGGTGTTATAAATACATTTGGTTTTTGATTGTATACTCATTTAAAAAAGTTTATGACCCCTTTTCAAAATCCTAATGAAATAAATTGCACACCCAATGGACTCATTCAACACACACTCTTATTTTTAGTCTTTATTATGATATTTTTATATTGAAAATCTGATCTCATTTATAATAATTATCACTATTTCTACCTCTATGTATCATAAAAATTGATTTGTGAAAATAGAAAATTCATCACTATGTTTATAGTAATAAAAAATGCCCATATAATTGGTGAGTTTAATGTTGTTCCTTGTTTTATGTTCTAATATATATTTTGTGTAGGTTTTGTAATTAGTGAAATTATCTTAGTTCAATATAATCAACACATAAATCAACAAAATCAACCCTAACATCAATGAGTTTAATCTCAAGTATAAAATACTATTTTTCTTGCTTATTGGTGAATTTGATATTTATTTCAATGGAAGTGACCCTTATTTTAGTGAAATTAATCTATTAATGGGTGAAAATTCCCTTGTAATGAGAAAAAACACTTATGCTATCTATTTTTTATTTTTATATATTCTTTGTATGTTTTATATTTGATGAAATCATTTTATAATCAGTGAAATTGTTAACAAATCAATGAAATTGAGATCTACATCGATGAAATTACTCTGAGTTAACACACAATTTAATTTAATTAATTAATTTGTTTTTATATCGATGAATTTAATTTAATTTTGGTGTAATTGATATATTATCAGTAAACATGATCACATAATCAGTGAAATTTACGCTACTAGTTGATGAATTCACTTGTAGATGTTTTCCTATGTTTTGTTCTATATTTTGTGTAGATTATTATAAATAATAATTGGCCCTATGAATTGTAAATTTTCCTTTATGTGCTAAAAATTGAGATTTGTCAAAACATACAAAATTGATCTCCCTTTCTTGATAAAGACCCACCAAACAAAACTACTTACTTTGATTCTTTTGTAGATTCTAAAAGGGTGTGGTGACCTATTAAAATGTATATCACTCATTCAAATTTAATTTAGCATTTTAAAAATAATTCAACTTTAAATTTGGTGTAGTAAAACACCTTCATTTCTATTCATCTTTTTAAGTTATTTTTGAAAGTGTTCTCTCTTGTGATTTTGTGATCCCTTCACACATATGCTCTCCCCTTTAGTATGGTGAATCAGAACCATGGAGATGATTACTTATTTTAATCCTGAAGGATTTTCCTATTATTCTCTTATATTTCCCTTATTGGGATTCTTATAAATCAAAATAATAATAACTTTCCTTTTATTTTGGCTACATGATTGGGGTGTCATTACCTTATTACAAGTCCTTAGGGCATAGTGACTAAAATGTTATTAACCAATAGTCATACAAAACTCATTATTTTATGTGGTATATAAATCAAAGTTACATCATTGATATCTTAGTCAAAATGTCCCTTAGAGCTTGATTTTTTTGATAACATTTCACTAAAATCTTGCAGAAGAGGTGGTCACAAAGGCTAAATACAATTTCAATAATGGTCTATTAAGTCTTTACATCCAATTGGTAGGTTTTTTGTACCCATGTACTAAAAGGTATATCAAGACCATCTATAAATCTCAAAAAAACTTTAGAATTGGACCATTTAGCCATAAAATATTTATTGGCATATGGTTTTAAAAGTAAAAGCACCCAAATATATCTTTTACATACAAACATTTTGAGATAATGGTGGGATTAAAATACCACCAATAAATACATTAATTACTTAAATAATATTAAACTTTTAAATCCTCTATAAAGGCAAACATATCAAAAAACTTGATGAATGTGGATTATTCCCATGTCAGTCACTAAAGTAGGGTTACAAGATTGATTTTTTGATTGATTTGTTATGGTGTTAAAAACTTGTCTTAATCCATGTACACCTTCATAAGGAGATGCTACTCTACCCAAATTTTCACATCAAAATTACTCCCTTATAAATTTCATGTCTAATGTTTATCTAAGAATGTACCTTTGTTGTCTGAAATAATATTGTTATGTTTTTAGTGTGACTTTATATCCATTTCAATACAGTTCTAGTCTCGGTACCAATTCTTATGTTTTTGGACCCTAAAGTTAGTATATACTTACCTTAAGTAATTTTTGAAGATAATGACACAAAATGAAGCATAAACATAGAAGAAACATAATGTGAAAGGCCATGGCATAGAAAATTCAAGTCTTAAAGAATAAGGTTACATGAAACAAAGAGGAAATAATAATGTAGGACTCAGACAATATCAAAATACTTGGACAAGGGCACAGGAAGTAGATATGGTTAGGAAATAGTTCATATAAATGTTAGAGGAGAATAGTCAAGTGTGAATTTAGGACCAGCCTATGAGAAGATAAAAGTATGATAATGAAGATCTTGCATATAGTATATAGAGGTAGTTAGGCCCAAGTCATTAAGAATTCAATGTATCACCTTCCCATGACTTATTGAAGTTAATGGTCATTTGTAAGTCATCACTAATTTATTATTTATATAACTAAATGGTCAAGGTAGAACCATGTATAAATACCCCCCAATTTTAGTAATTGGGTTGGTTTGTAATTGTAATCTTGATCCATCATAATTTTGGATGTGACTTTTATATGGAATGAGTGAGATAACTTGTGTTGATGAACTACCTTATGTAATCTAGTAATGAATACAATGAAATCAATACTATTTTATTCTCAATTTATGCCCATCTTTTTATATGATTAGTTAAGTAGGGAATGAATGGATAGTCAAGTTTTAGTCATGAAACCAAGTATATCAACCTATCATAAGAAACTAAATTAATACACTACTGTGTGATGAAACCAATAAGAATTAGTCTTAGACTACGTGCTTCAAGTGAGCATGTGATAACATTTATTATGTGATATGTTAACATGTTAATTTGTTGTAAATTTTAATATCTCATGAAGACAAGAAGGAAAATACATGTTAGATAAAATAAAATATCCCAACATTTTTGGTTCCATTATTGAGACATGTTGTGCTTATTTGCATGATGGTGGGAAAATGATCAAACAAGTATCTCTAGAAAAAGTTAAGTTTTGGGTTACAAATGTAGAAGAGATTTTTTTACTTCAATGTCTTGAACTAGTAATTTATATACATGCATGGGTAGAATGACACATTTATGACTCACTCTATGGAGCTTTCTTTGTATAATTTCTCATTCACTTGCATGCTTGGGTTTCGATGGACATGCAAGCTTATTCAAGGAAATATGGGTGGAAGGTCTCATAGTCAATAGAGTGTCAATTAAACTTAGAAATATTAGAAGTTCCCTAAAAGTGTGTAGTGTACATTTGGTGGCAAAGAATGCTTAATAGTTATACTTTGGAATATGTGGTATACATACTCTTATCTAGAAGAAGCCCAGTTTAACTTCTTTCAAGATCCATACAAAAGGTATCTTAGGTAGTTTTTATTATAAATCAAGAATATTATAATTGACTCAAGACTTCAAAACTTCCACATGGATTGATAAAATCTATCACATATGAGTAACACAATCATTTGCGAAATGAAATGGCATATATTTGCATGATATTATTATTTCACCATGGTATCTAGTTAGTGGGAGTTGTGTAAGTGTACATATGATGATTCTAAGTGAAGGGATATGGTTGGAAGTGATCAAGGGAGGGAAAAATAGGACTCTATAAGTTCTAAGGGATATATAGGGAGGATAAAAGGTATAATAAATAATCCCCAAACATAAGAATACACCCTACACTGACACAAGTATGTGTGGAAGAAACATGTCAAGTATTGGTGATTGTAGAACCCAATCTAGATAGGAAATTTTTATATAGATAGTGTGGAGAATGAGTCTAGTCTTTTTCTATTGGCCTTTGAGACCTACATTTTTTATATTATAGGGACCTAAGGATGGTGCATATTTTGGGATATACTATTGGCTTCATATGGGGTAATGTTGAACCCTAAATTTTATATCTACTTAATTTGAGTATGTTTTTAAGATAAAGACATGGAAGGAAGGATAAGATGCAATAAACATGATGCAAAAGACCATGGTATAAAAGATGAAGGTCATGAAGAAGAAGGATAAATGAAAATAAGAGGAACTAATAATGTAGGAATTAGATAATAAAGAAATAATTGGATAAGGGAATAGACAATGGATACATTTAGGGAATAGATCATGTAAATAGAGGAGAATACTTAAGTGTGAATCTATCACTAGTTCTTGAGAAGATAGGAGAATGATAATGAAGATCCAACATAAAGAGATTATATAGGGAAAATTAGGCCTAGGTCATTAGGAATTCAATGTAATGGTTTCCCATACCTCATTTTTATTAATGGTGGTTGGTAATTCATCATTGTGTTATTATTTATGTAACTAAATAGTCAGGGTAGAAACATGGATAAATACCCCCTAGTTTTACTAAGTGGGTTGGTTGGTTTATAATTTTAATCTTGAACCTTAATTATTTTAGATGTGACTTATATATGCAATGACAGTGAACTTGTGTTGATGAACTACCTTATGTACTCTAGTTATGAATACACTAGAATCAATACTATTTTATTCTCAATTTGCACCCATATTTTTCTATGATTAGTTAAGTAGGGAATGAATGAATAGTCAAGATTTATCTATGTAACCAAGTATATATTTAAAACTAAGTGCTTATTCAAGCACCCTAGGATAAGGAACTGAATGAATACACCATTTCATAATGAAACCAACAAGAAACAGTCTTAGGTTGCATGTTTTATGTGAGCACATGAGAAAATTTATCTTATGATATGTAAAAATTTTATCTAGCTTGACCTCGTATTCTCTTAGGCATGTAAATAGGAAAAGTAATTATATAATAAAGGAAAATATCCTGAGATGTCTTCAAATAAAAACCTATTTAGGTTAAATATTTCTCTTTTTATTTCCAAATCACATTTCAGATCCCATTTATGTCTAGGTTTATTTTAATTTCAGGTCTAATTACTTGTGTTTGGGTCAAATTACTTGGATTATAATAGTGTCTAACATGCATCAATATATGATAATCTACATGGCTTATAATGTTACTCATGATGATGATTGGACACAAAATCAATAAGATCATATAAATCTATTCTCATACGAATTAGATTATCCAAATGATCAATAAGTTCTATAACCTCACATGATGTGGAAGTCCATCAATATAAGTATGAATATGTTCCACTTACCTATGATTCCTCTCAACCTCAATTCAATCAAGACTTGTTTGAAAATAGAGATAAAGGTATCTTATTCTTATTAGTGATGGGTGCTAAGGTTCTACCTAATTATCCTATAGAGGCCTTGAGTAATGTTGATAAATCTCAATCCCATAACACTATCAAAATTATACAATGGATTGAATATTTACCATCCTTTACTCATTTTCCAAATTTTTTTCAAACATGAAAAGTTATCTAAACGTATATAAAGGGGAAGGAGTTACTTGTAGCCCCACCCTAGTTTTATCTAACATTTTAACACAATTACAACAAGTTAGTTAAGTATTGAATGATTTTATAAATTTATAAGTTACTTTTATATTATTTAGTCCTCCAATTTTAGATTTTAATCAACCTATTGTGCATCAATATAAACATTCATTGTTTGACCCATTTCTTACTATGGAGACATCTATTGCTCTTCATTAAAATACATCTATTGATTCCTCACAACTAGTTGTTGATAATTAATAATAATTATTCCCTAATCCCCATCAAGTTTTGGTTAATCCCACTCTCATAATTAATATAAATAAATACCCCTCCATATCTATAAAATTCAACTCATTCCCAAAACTCCCTATTAAGACATAGAGTGTCAGATGTAGTTCACATCTCCCCCAAAATAATCTTTTTAGAGTCAATCAAGTGCCATCTAATAATCATTAGGTTTTTTCTAGTACACAACAATGAGTATCCTTTGGAAAATAGGTTTTTTCTAATCAAAAATAAATTCTCTCTCAAATATGACATAATCATCCTATGAAACAATGATTCTACATTCTATCTTCTAATCCTAATCAACAAGTGTATATAATTCCATTATGGTAATAGGACTAATAATAATAATAATTGGTTAGTATATAGATTTATAAAAAAAATCATCTAATTCATAATTTAATTATAAGCCATACAATCTCCCACCTACATACCAAATTATGCCTTTTCCTAAGAATGGAAGGTTGTTAAAGATGAAATCTCAATATTACAAGTCAAAAGTCAAGATTGAAAATAAAATCTAATCACATATGTTCACATCCATTTGTTGAAATTATATACAAGATATATTTTCCATATCATTTCAAGATTCCTAAATTTTATAAAGAAAGGGATATCCCAAAGATAACCTAATTTTTTTCTACCTACGAATAATTAGGATATTACACCAATTTACTACTTCACTTATTCTTATTGAGTTTGGGTAGGCAAGCTTTGGAGTGGTTTATGTATCTTTCCAAAGTTTCTATCACTCATTTTTATGATTTAATAAATAATTTTGTTAAGTATTTTTCATATAACATTGAACATGATCATAACATGGTTGACTTGTGTTTTATCAAACAATAATGGGGTGAGAGTTTTTTTTTCATATCTTCAAATACGGTGAGCATTGGCTAGTAAATTTCCACATTCTTTTCCTGATAGTGAATTGGCAAATATATTCATGACTAATTTGAATTTTGAACTAACTCTTAACCTTAGACTATAATGTAAAAACAACTTTGATGACATCATTAATAAAGGTATTCAAATAAATAAGTCTCTCATTGTTAAAGGAATTATTAAAACATATTCACAAAATCAATCTCAACATCAAACTCAGAACCAAAAAAGCAACCAAACTTCAACTTCAAATCTCAAAAGTGAATCAAAGGATCCCAAACCATTAAATCACAACAATAATGTGGCTAGTACTAAAGTAATATAATTAATATACGTCCATATATTATAGTCACCACAAGTATATAAGGATCCCCCACCAAAAACACTTTTTTTTGTAAATGTTGCCTCCTCCAAGGAAACAGTTCAATAGATGACCATTTTTAAATCTTGGTTAGCCTGTCTAGGTTGTATTTCATTAGATCTTAGATGAAAATATGATTACTTATCCTAATACTGATCCCTTTGACAAAATTTAACTCAAACCTAAGTGGTATCAGGATAATGAATATTATAAATATCATGATGTTGAAGGTCATGTAATTCATAAATATGTGAAACTTGGACATATTATCCAAAAACAAATTGAAAAGAGGAGAGATTGAATTAAACAATGCATCATACCATTCTAATAAAAACATGTGAATATATAAAGATCATTTTCCTCATCATACTACTAATCATAATGAGTAACAACATAATCAAAATGAGCAATGACAACATCAAAAGGATAATATAATCAAGGTTCCCAGGCTAACAATGTTGATTAAAATGATACCAATAAAATTACATGGTGGGACATATCATGGAATATCATGTGTATACGATCACCATTAATCCATGCTCCCATTCTAATAATTCCAAACAAGCAAGTCCTTCCATTCTAGGACCAATTTTATCTATTTTTGGAGTTCCTCCTCCACATAATCCTTGAGTTGCAATCCTAGGATATTTTTTTCTTCCTAGAATACCCATATTCTTATTCCTAATTGAGATTATGATATTTTAACTCAATGCTCCAAAATTACTCTACAAGGGCCTATATATTCTCCTACTAACCCCAGTCCATTTTCTAATCATGTTTAAGATCAATCAAAACCCAAATATACACATCCTACCATAAATCAATATGAACTTGTGGATCAATTATATAAGACACTGACACAAATTTCCATCTTATATCTTATGTGTACTTATCAAACCCATAAGGATATTTTTTTGAGATTTTGACTAAGTCTTAGGTTCCTAACAATATTACACAATAAATACTAAGCATTGGTAGGACATTTATCTCTTAGCCTAGAACTTATATTTGATGAAAGTAACATATCATCCCTTGGTTTTGTACATAAAAATTTCATATACATTAAATTTACCATTACCTACCATTAATTCAAGTGGGTCCTTATATATAATGGTTATAGCCTCAATATTATTCCATTGAATTTAGTCCAACATCTTGGATATAGAGTGATTGATTTGAAGAATGATATCATCACCATCAAGGGATATGTTAATAATAAAAGGAAATAAATAAATACAACTTCATTATCCATCAGGTTAGGCCTATCAATCATAATACCTTATGCCATATTATTAACCTAGAATTTCTATATAATATCCTCCTTCAACATTCATGGATTCATGAAATATGTATAGTTTCCTCCACACTACATCAATGCATAAAATTTACCCATTATATAATGAAGGTCAATATTCCTAATGATCTACAACCTTGTCAATATTGTAAGAATTTGGAAGTGAGGGTCACCAATAGAATTATTGTCCTAGTGTTGATCATGCTATAAAAAAGGACAAACAAGTGATGTTTAATCTAAAAAAATCTAATTATATTGATATTATTACCCTTAATTACTCTTAAAAATCACCCTTTCCCAAAATAAATTCTTCTTCATTAAATATTCATGATAGCCTTGGCACATATAGTATTAAAAATTATTTTCAAATTGCTAAACTCCCTAGATCACCCAAATCCCATAGCAAGCCTAGGATGGAATGACATAAGAAGAGGGTAAAATCACAACCAAAAGGGTATATTCTATTAATACTAATAAATTAATTTAATAATGAATATATAAATAAAACATATGAGTTTTGGATATATGGTGAGGGTTTTTCTCCTTGTTTTCAAAGCAAAAACTACCCTATCCAAACTAGAATTATGGAAAATAATGCTTATAAAGGAAAACAACTGGGGGTAAAGGAGAAAGGTATATTAGATCATATTATTATATCTAATAATGAAAATAAGAAATGTATATTATATCCATTACTAAGATGCCTCCTAATCTGAAACAACTTCGTAGCCTACAAGGAAGGATACAGGCCATTCGATCCTTCATTTCCCAACTTGATAATCTATGACATCCTTTTACAAACCTAAAAAAGGGAACTAAATTTTGATGAAATTTATAATTTCAAGAAGATTTTGAGAAACTCAATTAGTACATAGAATATTCACTATTACTCATTCCACCTACACCTAGGAATCCTTTGTTATTATACATTTTTACAACTTCAAGCACCTTAGGGGAACTTCCTTCCCAACATGATGACCAAGGAAAATAAATATCTATGTAATATTTATGCTAAACAATAGTCACTTACAAGCATAATTATACTCAATTTGAAAAAAAAATCACATTAGATTTCACTTCTCATAATCCCATACATTGTATGTTGAAAAACAAGACCATGTTGATTGTAAAAGTGGATCCTCTAAAATATCTCTTAGAAAAATTAGTTTTAACTAATTGAATGGATAAATGGGTAATGTTTCTAAGTGAGTTTGACATTGAATACACAAACCAAAATTATATAAAATGGAATGTATTACCAAATCAATTAGATGAATCATCTCTTTAATATTCCAATCCCATCACAATGCATTTTCCTAATGAGTCTATTATGAATCTAGGTGAATCCAAATAATGGAATATATACTTTGATGAATCTTTTACATCTCATGGTTTTGAAGTAAGGATATTGTTCATTATGCCACAAGGTTATATTATTCTTAAGGTCTTTCCCATTGAATTCCCATGCAAAAATAACATATCCAAAATGAGGATTTGCTTATCAACCTTCATCTTGTAATAAAGTCTGATATTCAAATTTTGATCATATATAGTGAATCAAAACTAATTATTAATCAATAAAATAATCAATATTAGACTAAGGATGAAAATTTTGTGCCATACAAAGGCATGGTATATTTAATCAATCTCAAATTTGAAGACATCTAGTTTGAATAGGTCCCTTGAATAAATAATAAGTCCATTGGTGTTATGGCTACTATTGGATCCATGATTACAATTTCTCCTCTATCAAAGAATATTGATTTTTAATTGAGAACCTTATAATTTCAGCATAAATATATTTAGATTCTCATATGATAAGTTTCATTATTATTCCTAATTTCCCTTGGCACACATACATTTATTCCTATCTCCAAGATCAAAGCCTTCCCACAAACATATCATGTAACCATAAGAAATATTTTATGCAAATCACCTCATTTTATACCATACTTTGTAGCACATTCTATCATAAGGATTATTATGGAACTCAAATTCATTATTTAAATTTAGGAAAATCTGACTTAATTATTTATGAAGTTTACAAAGGGATTTTCAAGGCCCACACTAGTATGGTCTTGACCAAAAATCTCCTTCACACCAATTAATATTGTCCCACTATAGAATTATGTGCATGTGTTTATGTCAATAAATGTGTAGCATGCCAAAAATGTGATGACCTTATTCATGCTCTAGTATAGGTGCTTCAACTAGTCACAACTCCTTGGTTATATTATTCATTAGGGATTGATATCATAGGAAAAATCAGATCCACTTCTTCATATGGATTGATTTAACTATTTTAGGAATATTGGAGTCTTATTCCTAATTTAGTTAAGGGCCTAAGTTGATTAAATCAGTAAATGATATTGAAATAAATAAATTACTAATTTTTATGATTCATTTGACCTTCATAGATTTTTAAAAATAGTAATGAAATAGGAAAAATATAACCTAACTTAAACATGATTGAGATGGCTGAGATGGAAGCTAGTACTGGCTATGCAGGACTAAGAAACTATTACAAATTAGGATCTCACTTTTGTTTGGTGAAAAGATAGGATCATTGAAAACATGAAACTTCAAGGTTTGATGCTATAGTCCAAGTCCTACCGCTATTATCTAAACTACTCATAGAGATTTGAGTTTTCTAGGTTTTTTATACTATCCTTGTATTAGTCCACCTATGAAATTTCAAGTCTTGACTATTGATAGAGCTCTTTTTAGAAATGATTTAATCTCTAACCCTAGATCTTTAGTATGCTTGACTGAAACTTGAGAAAGAGGGGGGTTTAGTGTGTGTAAGATGCACTAAACATGTATCCACACCCCTTGTGTGAGCACACTATCTACATACTAATATCTCGAAGAGGGATCAAGCTATATGAATTTATCCTACTTGATGTGCTTTATGTAATAGTGTTATGCATATGAAAAAATGCTAAATTGGGTGTGTTTGAGGTGATTAAGGACTAGTGTGAGGGTTTGAATGAGCTTGTGATTATATTAGTTAGTTGTATGTAGAGAATAGAAAAAAAATGCCTTAATGGTTTTGCTTATATTCTTGATTGCTTTTGAAATAATTTCTAACCCCTTTTAAATGAGATTTGAATGGGATTTTATAGAGATCTATTGGTCATGGGTTAAATGTATTCATGTTAGGCTGACATAATGAGAAAGAGGAATCGAGATAAAATGATCACCTAGGCTTAAAATGTGATTCAACAAGAGCATTGGAAATGGGACACCCTAGGGTCTAGCACTATAATCCAACCCCTATACTCCTATCCTATAAGATTAGGACCTAAGGAGATGGAATAAACATGGAAAATGGAGCTTGGATGAGTTGGAATGAGGTTTCAAAAGTCTATAAATGATTGGGAATCAATGAAAAGGTGGATAAAAGGGTCATGAGAGAACTCAAGAGAGACCTATGTGTTGGGCATCATAAGCCACACTCAAGCTACCAATTTTGAAATTTTCTATGAATGCATCCCCCCCTTTATTCTAGTGGTTTAGAAAAGTGAAATAATAGGATAAAGGAAAAGTAGAAAGCATAGCTAAACTTACATACAAGGGTGAAGTTCATTAAGCTATGTGATGTTGGGTGTGCATAGAGAGAGCACATCATGAAGTGTAAATATGCAAAATAAAATCAAGAGTAGATCAATTCTTACTAGATATGATATATATAAAATAAGAATGTATAAAATATGGGTAAGAGAGAAAGAGGAAGAGAAAGGAAAAAATACACCTCATTAGGTATGTGAACCAATATAAAACCTAGTGTGATGCTGAGTGATGTTGGATGTGTGTTGGGTATGTGATGTAACAAAAGTAATATCATGAACAGAGTTGAGTGATCAATTCCCTAAGAGTGGCTCAAGAATGCAAAGGTTGTCCCTTTGGCTCTATCATCCCACTAAGTGAAACTTGGTGGTCATTTGTGTGCTAATCGATGTTTGGATTGTGTGTCCAATCCCTTTGAGTAGGTGTCTTAAGAGTACAAAGGTTAGCTAGACCTTTAGATATATCATTGCCCATTAAGTGAATTTATGAGCTCTTACTAGTATGAATGTGTGTCATATGAGATGGATCTTGAATCCTATGAATGCTCTATGATATGATAATGTGGCATGGATAGCCAAATGTGTACTAGAAACTAAGCCAATCTTGTCCAACTCTAGAAGGAGGAGATTAGGCTTGTAGAAAGCCACTCCAAAACTAGGAACTAGGCTTATGTGGAATCCACTAATGAATGTGGAGGTTAGGCTTGTATGGAAGCCACTCTAAAATGATGTTAACTACATATAGATGGAATAAGGCACACAACTACTAAGAATGCCTGGGTAATATACTAAACTCAAAAAGAAAAGAAGTCAAATGTGCCACACACATTACCCATAAACACTGGTGTCTGTAACATGGATTTTGATATGGAATTTATACCAACTGCACAATATGAAATTAGAATCAAAATCCATCATGCCATGTATGATGCCCCATATATATATATTGTCTAAGAAAAACTATAATTTAAATCTAGACTGGTATGTATGTGATAAAACTATAGTTGAGCTAATATTTTTGTCTATTTCTAGAAAATTTAGGTTTCTTGCTATTTAGATATGAGCACTAGAAATAAGACACCCTACTATTTATTACTTTTGTCCATATCAAGCACTATTATCTTTTACTAAAACTGATGACTATTCTATAATTGTCATTATTTTTTGGTTTGTTCTACCTGGTTTGACATTTGATTATTGTTCTAAGTGTTTTGAAAGTTGATTTTTCAATTGGTAGGAGATCTGATCTCTATGAGAAAACCCCTATTTATTTTCCCCTCTTCTGAGGGTAGGAATGAAGACCCTACAATTACTACCCTCAGAAGAAAGATCCTTATAATTGTGTTATTTTATGAAATATATGATATATCAATGATAATCAAAATGATGTCTCAAGATATAACATAGTTTATATTAGATATTGTTAGATCAATGGGGATGCATAAATAGATATAACAATGTAATAACATGTGCAATAAACTAGACTAGAATTGGGAGTGTTAATTATTAGTTGTTATGGAGGGATCGAGCATGATGTCTATCATGGCATCCAAGAAAGTAAGATAATGCATGATTTGGATCATGGAATTGCAAACAATGAGAATCAACAAGCAAATAAGCACACAAGGAAAGAAGCAAGAAGCATACAAGAGTGGCCAAGAAAATAAGGGACATGGGAAAATGTTACTCAAACTAGAAACCAAGCATAAAAGGCATGTTCAAATGCCACATACACATACAATTAAAAAAGGTTGACATGAGGGCCACAATCACATAGAGGAGTATAGGCAAAGGACATTGGTAAATATCCTAAGGTACACACAAGAATAGAAGTAAAGGACATTGACAAATGTCCTAAAGTACATACAGGAGACAAAATAAGAACTAAGTAATGTAATAATATTTAGATATACAAATCAAGGAAGGAAAGAATGTAATTTATTGGAAATACAATTGAATATAACTAATCAAATCAAGAAGTGAAAGTATGCAAGACATGGAGTACAAGATTTGGTATATGCTAAGAAATACACAAGTTCTATATACTATTGAGAGTCGATAGAGTAATATGTGTAAGCTAGTAATTAATGTGCATCAACATGATAACTAAAGTGTGTAGTGTAGGAATGACATAACCTAGATGATGTAGTCATGTAGAAGATGCCCCTAGGGGGTAGATTTTGTGTGTGTGTGTGTGTGTGTGTGTGTGTGTGGGTGTGTGTGTGTGTGTGTGTGTGTGTGTGTGTGTGTGTGTGTGTGTGTGTGTGTGTGTGTGTGTGTGTGTGTGTGTGTGTGTGTGTGTGTGTGTGTGTGTGTGTGTGTGTGTGTGTGTGTGTGTGTGTATGCGTGTGTGTGTGTGTCTTGAATGTAAAATTAGGATGCCACCTCAATGGGTAGAGTGAAGCAATCATGGATCTAGATGCCACTGCACACACTCAAAGAAGATCAAGTGAAGCATGGCAATGTACATAAATTGACAAACAATAGCATAGAACAAAAAAATTTAAGTCTAGCATGGTATTAAAAATGTAAAGCATGTATAATGCATACAATTGAAAAGTTTTACAATTTTTGAATGTTTTTGTATTTTGAAAGTTTGTATTATTTTTGGTATTTTGACATATTTGAATGTTTTTGGATTTCAAAATTTTGTATTATGTTTGGATTTTGAAATTTTATATTATTTTTGGTATTTTGACATATTTGATATGTATAATCAATCATGAGGAGACTATGTATAAGAAAAATTAAGAAATTATGTACAAGTAAAAAAAACTATGTACAAGTAATTTTAAAGAAAGTTATATAAAAATAATCTAAAATAAGCAATATATACACAATGATGTAAAAGATTAATAAGGAGGGGGAAAAGGGTACAAAGATAGAGCACACTAGGGATAGATATGGAGAAAGGGATGATGACCATCATCAAATGCCCTAAAATCATCATCATATGCTATATTTTTTTTATGCATGGTGGCTATCTCCTCAGGCATTAGTAAGATCTATGTTATATGTGTAGTCAAAGATATATCACTCATAATGGTGTCATCCTATTGATGATAAAATGAAGGTTAATCTGGTAGTAAAGATGATGAGTCCCCTTTGGGACATTTAGCTTTAGTAGTAGATGGTTTTTGTGAAAGTGGTACAACTAATGCTAGTGGTGATGCAATCTAAATAATAACCTAAACCTATAGTTTTTCCAATCTCTATATTAAAGTTGTACATGAGTTTGTATCATGGCCTATGATCCTATGAAAGAGACAAAATGGGTGACCATTTTACTATGATACCCTGATTATAGATCTATGCCATAATTTAGGTTGTGTAATTAATCCATGATCAAGTAACATCTATAGTATAATCTATGGTCGATGTTGTGTGTCACCTACTAAAATTTGAATGACTGGCTCTATATCCATAAAGGTAACCATGTGAATTGTATGTGCCAAGTGATCTATCTATGACCATGAATATGGAGTATATGTTGAGAGTGTAGTGAAAGATGCTAAGAGTGATGTAGGATGTGTAATGAGAGTTCTAGAGTCATTTTGGTACTCTCTTAGGCCAACTGGTGTAAATCTCAATCCACACAAATAGTCATTTGAGTGTGGGCATTGTATCATCATCTGAAGTATCTTGGGAATATGTATCAGCATCATGTACATATGGTAACTTAAAATTTACCATAAGGGGTAACTATGATATGGGAGTCTCATCAATATAGTAATAGAATATAGCAGTGTTATGAAAGTATCTATAACTAATAGAGTAAATATACTATCAGAAGAGCTATATCTATAGAATCAACTAGTACTATTGGAACTACTATCAATGATTGTATAATTGTAATAGGTGTAAGAACCATGACTGATGGAGTAGCTAGAATAGATAAAGTTGCTATGATTAGAAGAATATCTAGAGCTAGGGACATAACTATAAGTGGAGGAGTGAGAGATGTGCTAGTCTCTCCTACCTCATATGTATGTATCCAATCAAAATAAATATAATTAGGTGGTGACTAAACTGTGATATGAGTTATCCTATTTGGTGAAATAGTCAAAGATGAATTTTTAATTTGACAATATATAAATGGTTGGTTATCTATTGGACATGTGTATAGGTATCCTTCATGGAGAAACTTAACATATTGATGAAGAGTAGAAGGAATTGCCCCCATAACATGTATCTAAGGTCATCTGAGTAATATATTATAATGAAGAGGACCTGGCATGACCTAGAACTATGTAGAACGGGTTTTGGGCCCTATCATGATATCCAAAGTAATGGTGCCCAATGTCTATCATGGTATATCATCAAATCCTCTAATATTCTTATATGATTTTTATATGGATGCCATATCTACACCCATGGTCTATAAGAATGTAATATTACATATATTTAGTTTGGAACCACTATTAACTAGAACTCTCTTAATTGTATTGGTTTTGACTTGAACTTGTATGAACAATGGTAAATTTTGATAAATAATTATCTAATATGGCATGTACTCACAATCAAAAGAAATAACATCTTCTATATTTTTTATCATGTTGATTACTGATGCAAAATAAGAAGGCTTTAAATCAATAGGTATAGAAGTCTAAGTAAGTTCCTGATAAAGAATGTCCTTAAACACATTGGCTTTTTAAAGTAGTTTTAACATTGAATTCTTAACTAGTGTATTTCTCAACTTATCACTAATATCGTATGCCTTATATGGATCTACCTATGTGGGTGGGTTGGGCCTAGGATGAGAAGGAATGGGAGGGTGGTAGGGTTCTTGACTAGGTGGGGGAGGCATGGTAGCACATTGAATAATATCTCTAGTTGAATTATCTACTAGTTGTATAAGATTAGTACTAGCTATGCGAGGAGATCATAAGTAATTGATAGGTCAAGGTGGTAGAGGGATAAAGGGTGTTAACTACGCTCTTTGGTAATGGGTAGTGACCTGGGGAAGATTAAAATGGACCATGTAACATAGTTCAACATGGGATAGAGGCTCCAAGGGAGGTGAGGCAAGAGGTATCTTAACATATTTAGCATTATTTTCTTAATATCATCCCATATTATGAAAATTAAGCATGAAATTCAAAGAATGAAGCTTTGTCTTAACATATGGTAAACTTTATCATTCATGTACATGATAGTATCAAGTATGTTCTCCTTATTATTTGAAAGAAATATTTTTAAATAAGCGAGATCCATTTTTTTAATTTTTATGTAATCTGATTTTAGATGTAAGATGATACCTCAAAAGCAATGGGACCTAGTAAATGCAACTAGGGTTTTTGAACTATGGAATTTTAAAAATTGAAGTGTATTTCTAATTTTAAATATGCAGGTAAAAAATCAAAAAAATATTGGAAAATTATTGATTTAAAGAGGCCTAGTATATGCAACTAGGGTTCGAAAGAAAATTAATGTTTTTAAATTACGATGAAATTTTAAAAATTTAAATTGAATTTTTTATTTAAATAGAGAAGTTATAATTAGAAAAATATTGTAAAAATCAGAAAGGAATTTACCCTAAGGTTTCTAGGGTTTTTATGTACAAATGAAGTAAGTTAGGTTCACCAAATGATTTAACTATTTTGGGAATATTGGAGTCTTATTCTGAATTTAGTTAAGGGTCTGAGTTGATTAAATCAATAAATAATATTACAATAAATAAAGTACTAATTTGTATAATTTATTTGACCTTCATAGATTTTTAAAAATAGTAATGAAATAAGAGAAATATAATTTAGCTTAAATAGGACTAAGATGGCTAAGACAAAAACTAGTACTGGCTATGCAGGATTGGGTCACTATCACAAATCAGGATCTGGCTTTCATTTGGCAAAAGAATAGGAGCACCAAAAATAGGACACTTTAGGGTCTAGCATTATAGTCCAGGTCTTACTATTATTATCCATACTACTCACAAAGATATGAGTTTTTTGGGTTTTATCCATTGTCCCTATATTAGTCTACCTATGAAATTTTGAGTCTTGATTATTGATGGAGATATTTGTAGAGCTGATTTAATCTCCAATCCTGGACCTTCAATATACTTGATGAAACTTGAGAAAGAGGGGGATTAGTGTGTGTAAGATTTACTAAACTTGTATTCACACCCCTTGTATGGCATGATGCTTACATACCAATACTCTAAAGAGGGATCAACCCATGTGTAGTTCTCCCACTTGATGTGATTTGTGCAATAGTGTTATGCAGAAGCAAAAATGCTAAACTGGGTGTGTTTGAGGTGACTAGGGGATGGTGTGAGGGTTTGAATGAGCTTGTGTCTCTATTTTTCTATCTTATGTAGAGAATAGGTAAAATTACCTTAGTGTTTCTTCTTGTATTCTTGCTTGTTTTGAAATAATTGCCAATCCCTTCTAAATGAACTTTGAATGGGATTTTAGAGAGATCTATTGGTCATGGGTTAATGCATTCATGCTAGGCTAACACAATGAGAAAGAGTAATCAAGAGAAAATGGTCACTTGGGCTCAAAATGTAATTGGAAAATATTGATAGAAATAGGAAACCCTAGGATCCAATGCTATAGTCCAACCCCAATGTTCCTTTCCTATAAACTCAAGACTTGGGGGGATGGAATAAGCATAGAAAATAGAGCCTAGATGAGTTGGAATGAGGTTTTGGAAGACTACAAATGACTGGGAATTATCTCAAAGGTGGATAGAAGGGTCATAAGAGCATGTAAGAGGGACCTATGGGTTAGGTCTCACAAGCCACACTCAAGCTACCAATTTTTACATTTTATATGACTACATGATCATAAGAATATCCTTATTATCACTAAATATTTCACTAAATGGGTGGAAGTAATCCATCTCAATTACATAACTGGTAAGAAAATTTACAAATTCATACTGAATCATTTCATTTTAAATTATGGTATCCCTTATAATATCATCTCAAGTAATGGCACATCCTTTAAAAATAAGGATGTTTAATCCCTCTATTCCAAATTCCATATTAAGCATAAATTTTCCACCCCAATTACACTCAAGATATCTACCAAGTTTTATCATCCAATAAAACCCTTGTCAAAATTATCATAAATATTTTTAATGACTTTATCTATGACTATCATTTTAAAGTATTCCTAGCCTTGTGGGCATGATACACTAGTGTTTGCACTCCTAGTGGTGTAACACCCTATTCACTAGTCTATGGCTTTGAATTAATCCTTCCTATTAATATCTATCTACCCTCCTTGCCATTCAATGACATGATATTCTTAATTAATACAACTATAAATTTGATAGATTATAAGAATTGGATCTCCTAGATGAAAAACATATGGCTTTTATGAATTACCTCAAATATTATCAGCAGTGGTTATACTAAGGTTATAACAAGTGCATTATATCTAGAAAGTTTGAGATTAGAGATCTTGTATAAAAATAAAATAAAAAGAATACTAATGTTGAATGAGAAAATAAAGGTAAGTTTGAATCAAATTGATTAGGCCCCTTCATTGTCACAACTAACAATGGATCAGGTGCATATCGACTAGTTACTCCAAATGGTTATGAATTAGATGATCCAATGAACATTATGCATCTTAAGATTTTTTATGCTTGAATTGTTAAAATCTTATATATGAATGCCTCTACTTGGGGGCATCCCTTCTCCAATATCATTTATATCATTTTCACCCTTTCTTGGGGAAATTCATTCACTATCCCCATTTCCTATTACCACCCTAATTGTATTACAACTAAATAGGTACATTGAGTGAATCTAGAACACATTTAGCAGGAGAAAATTAGAGTTTTAGAATGGTTTATGTCAAAATATCTATGTAGGATAAATGTTATAATATTAAGCATCACAATTATCTAGCTTGTATGAATTTTATAGCTCCCTTTAGTTCTTACCATTCTTATTTACATTCCCTAATTTAATCCATTAACATCCCAATTCATTGTTTCAAGAGAGGTTTTATCCTATTCAAATTTGTTTTTTGATGGTGATAGTTATTTTTCTTGTGTATCGATAACCCTTTCACATTTCATGTTGAGTCCTCATACCCATAGTCACCATACCCTTCTATAATTTTTTTTAGGATTTTCATTTCTTATTACTTATATATTATGTTATAAAAATTCTCTTTTTTATATTCATTTATAAAAATCCTTAAACATTCAAATTTTACATAAAATCCTAAAAAGTTTCATGGTTCAGTATCCCACATGTTTTTCCCAATCTATTCTTATCTCTAATATGATGTTATTGACTAGTTTCCATCTCATTAATCAACTTTGGTCTTAATATGCTCATAGTTAGGTGTAACATCTTGAAATACCACATGGGTGATTCTATCTCATTTTGATTATGATATCTAAATAATGGGACATAATCTCTTGATATTTATACATTCTCATCATTTTATGAGTTAACATTTCATGCTCTCATAATTTCATGAGTTGAACCATCTTATCTCTATCATGATCATATTAATCATTACTCATTCCCTATTTGTACATATCATTTTCTATGTCAAATTTATATCAAACTACAATGGCTTGAGGTATAATTGGACTATGTAGGCAATGCTTAGTTTTATAAGGTCATATCAACCATCCTTTCTCACATGCTCTCATTATTTTATGATCATATATCTATCTCTTACACTTGCCATTTTGGAAATATCATTCCTTATATTATTTATCCATTTTTTTGAACTATTTCCTAATTTCCTCTATAATTAATCTTATTTACTTGTCATCACCTTTATTCTTTCCCAATCCTTAGGAGAAATATGTTTGGGATGAAGTCCATAGGACTATATAGGCAGTGTCCACTTACATGGGGCATTTGGATTTAGCTCAAATACCCCTTATTTATTATTATATTACTTGTCCTTAGTCCTTTTTTTTCTCACCCTTGGTCTTAATATTATCACCTTCTTTGTCACACACACTCATTTACTAACAAAATGTTTATATAATTTCACTCACGTGTTTGTGTGATTTTAGTTTATTTGATGATTTATGTACTAACTTGTTATTAGATTTCCTTAATTTAGAACATTATGATTTTTTCCTAAGTATTGATTATTCATATCATGATTTTAAGTTGTGAACATTTATATTTAAATTGAAATGGATTTAGATGCATTTTATTTTATATTTAAAGCTGTATTTTCCATATCTTATTTTAAGTTATATACATTTTCATTTTCAATTCACATTCACACATTTTGACAAACAAATGTTATCATGACTAATTTATAGATTATAATGCATAATATCACGTGGAATATTGAAAAAATCAAGTCTCAAAAGTCTAAGCAATGTTAAATCAACTCTATTTGATCCAATCATAAGACTAACAAACAAATAATTAATCATTTGCATCACATCAATGAGAATAAAATATATCTCATCACAATAACATATCTAAATCAAAATCATATCAATCATGTCTAATATAAGTAAAGGAGACAATAAAATGAAATGCACATCATGAGAGATAGTAATAAAAATTATGGATATCTTTATACATAAATAAAAATGGGTCCTTATATCATCAAGATGGGTCCATATTAACATTTCATGGATAAAAAACTATATAAATATATCTCAAGGTCAAATTTGACTATGCCCATTCATGGCAAATCTACCATATGTGTTATTTGTTGTATATCTCTCTCTTGTCCTATCCTGAGGTAGACCCCACTATGTTGGAGGACCCATTGGTGGTGCTAGAGGAGATGACTAATATAAATATCAAATAGAGGTGGAATTCATATGAGACCTTCTAGATCTCAAAGCTGATCTATCTACATTTTACCCAAGAAAGGTAAGACCCCTAGATTTTAGTGGCACTAATACTTCATACAAGGTCCTATAGTAGTTGGCCTCATCCTTAGTCTATAAGATATTTTTAAATGTATACAATAATGCCCTTTGTGTCATAATATTTAAAGCACCATATTTTTTTGTCTATACCCTAATAAAATCCTCTTAGGTTATTTCTCTCTATGTCTCAACACTATCTTAATCTAAATTTGTAGCATTCCACTCCATTGGAGCTGAATCTTACTATTTTATAGTAAAGTATATCTCTATATTCAACTAATCCTACACCTATATCATATATCTCACCTCTAACCTTATTCTATAAATCTTTTCTTGATTTGAACTAATCTAACTATGTACCAAAGTTAATTGTTATGAGTGGAGATCTATCTTGGCTTGTATTTCAGCTATCTTAGTGTCCCTAGCACTAATATCTTGTCTCAAACTATTAAGA
>JARHVA010001596.1:2442500-2460000 GCA_037957365.1 Torreya grandis | reverse complement strand
AAGATGGGTATTTATAGTGAAAATTAAGCTATAATGATTTTGTTAAAAAAAAGGAGAAAAAGGGAAGGTAAGGTAGATAAGAGATGTTATTGATCTTTATTCCAAATATCATGACAAAGTTCAAATATCATCCAGTCATGTACTTAACTAATGTATGACATGAAATAACACAATCTGAAATCCTATCAAACCTCAAGAAAACATCTACGGATGTTATGAAATAATGAAAATAAGAATCAAGTTCACTTTAAATATTTACCCCTGCAAGCAAATAGCATTATCCCAAATTCAAGAAGAGTAAGCAAATGAAATGAACCTAAAAATTTCAATTAAGGCAACATTGTCACAAGTTAACATATTTACATTCAAACATATACATCATGAATTCATAAGAACTATTCAAATCCAGGAATCAAAACAAATAAGTGAGATAAAAGTTAGGATGACAAAATACATAAGCAAATTTGGACAAACTTTGTAGAATTCCTTGCTTATATTAATTGCTCAAAAGTTACAATCAGCTCTTGGCTCTAAGAACTCTCTTTTTTCTACAAATGAAAATGTTCCTTTTATAGGATGAAAGGAAGCATGTTGGTCAATTATATCCAATTATATAAGTACAAGTGTTAGGACAAGTATCCTTTCCAAAAATGTGCTAGAATACACTAGACTTTACCTAATGGACTGACCCTTAGGCAATGTGCTTTTACAAGTTGCACATACCTTTACAAAAGAATATTCCTTTTTTAAAAGTATTCAAGCCTAATTATAAAAGAATATTTCTATTTTAACTAACTTGGGGGGCCTTGTGTTTTATTATTCTTTTTCCTTCCCTATAGGATCTTTATTCTATAATGTTTCTCATTGATAATCTAGAGATCAATGATAGGTCTCATGAAAAACTATTTTTCTTGATCTTCCAAGACCTTGAGATATTTTTTAGACCTTTCTAGAGCTTGCTTGATGGACATTTAATTTACTATATTCTCATCTAAATAAAAAATAGGCCTCTGACCTTCTTATTATTATCCCCTATTTTCCCTTGTCCTTGGTTCCTTACTTATTGCATTAATTGAGTAGTTATGTGCTTGAACTGCTCATCAATTATTAGACTTAAGGGACTAAGTATGGTAGGCTCCTTGATTAAGCTATCCAAAATGTGCAACCTTTTATCTTATTATTACTTGAGGTCCTTGGAAATGTCCTCCATCTAATTGGACCAACTACTTATGGCTTTGATCGTATCAATTAATATGGACATAGCCATATTTAGGTGGGCTAAGTTGATTATCCTAAATTTAGGGATTTGATTTTTAGTCAAGACCTTGATCAAATCCTTTACTTTGTATCTCAGATCCCACCATTGTCTAATTTGTCTTGTATCCTTAGCGATTTTCTTGTTTATTGTATCATGCTTGTTTCTAAGTGACTTTAAAGAATTGAATAAATTAGTCATGGTGTCTTCAAATTGCTTAAACCTATCTTCTTGAACTGATAATATGTCTTGTTATTTTAGGCTCTCATCTACTTCAAGATGATTTTTATCATTGTTTGTAATTGATCTATCTGTGCCTGAGCCACTTCAAGGACATTTTCTTCAAATAATGGATCTTCACCAAGCTTTTGTCCTCTAACTAACGTCAATCCAACAAAAGGTTCCACTTTTTGGAAGGTGAATTACTCTCCACAAATCATGGATTTCTTATTAGTTACTCTTTGAAAATGGTAGTGGTTTTGTAAAATTTGACACCAACTAAAGATTATGTCACTTTGGGAGTTGGGGTCTCCATTTGTGCTCCACTTGATTCTTATGGAGCAGTCATTTTTTTCTCTTCCTCCTTCTGTAATGTAATTATCCATGGTTTGGGTTTCTCATGCACTGGAATATTGGTTACTTGCACCAATGCCCAAGGATGGTGCATGACACGTACCTTTTGCAAATTTACATATATAAACCATTCAAGAATAGTTGGACCCTAATTCAATTTTTTCTCACTAAAGAGATTAACTTCACTCAAAGGATGAGTGAAGGTCACCTTGGGCCTCTTAACCTTTACTGGGATGATGGATAATTTAAATTTCCTTTTAGGGGGGTCTATAGGGACTATGTCCAACACTTAATTTCCCTTTTCTTCTTTGGATACCTCCATTTCTTCATCCTCAAACTCATAGGCTAATGATAGCAATTTTAGAGAATATTCAATTATTTCACCAGGGTCTAGTGCTACCACATGGATTTCTCCCATTGGTGATCTCTACTCCTCTACTTGAGTTGAGTAAGATGCAATTTCACCAATCCTTCTCTCCTTTAGAATTTTCTCAAGTTGTAACTTAGGTCTAGATTCAATCTAGAACTGGGATAGTGGAACTCTATAGGGTACATGACTCAGCAAATGGTATTACCTTGGCCCTAATTGCCATTTATCATCATCCCCTTTTTGATCTCTCTACATTCTAGACTCTAGTTTGATGTTTAAATTTTTAAACCTAAAGGTGACCTCAGAGAAAGAAGAGGTCTTTGTATATATGGTGTCAAAAACACCCACTTGATGATCATATGGTACATTGATTCCCTTGGCCTTTAAGTGTTATTTAATCTTTCCCTATAGATCCCATTACCTTAGATCATCCACTTTGATATTGAAAGAGGTCCTATGTTTAGAATCATCCTCTATGTTGTCCCAATATGTAAAAATAATTATTCTAATAGCTAAGGGGAAGCTATGAAGTAGTCCCTTCCTCTTGGTTTTCACAAACCATCTATTCCATTCTACAATTTGTAAGCCACCCCCTGTTCAACTAACTTGCTTGGCACATGGACTAGTAATCTGAGAGTGGTGAATTGTGTTCCTTCAAACATTAATGATTGTGAAATATAGATACAATCATATGTCTCCCATGGACTCAATTAACTTTTTTTTCAAGGGGATAACCCTTGGCATTAGATTCCTAGTTATGGCCTTGGATAGGGCTAAATAAAAATAATCACATATGAATTGGAAATGGTCCGTATATTTAAATATGTGAAATTTTGAATAGTATTATGAGACTATAGTTATCCCATCATGTGACCATTTTATTAGGATGGGGATCCTTGTGGTGGAAATCAAGACATGTAAGATTTAGGACATCATGTAAAATTGGTTCTTGGTTTTCTTCTTAACTACAAAGATCTACCTACTCAAACAAGTGCTAACCACTTTACCCAAGGGAGGGGTGAGCTATTTTTCAACCATAAAATAAAATAAGGGCACCTAAATCATGTACACATATGTGGTGGTTGGATTTCCACATATATTATTCATCAAAGTCATAATCATTATTATCCTAGGTTTGAACTAACTAATGGGAATGTTGCCATTGAAATCTAAAAATCCCTAATTTCTAGAATATAACCATAGGTCAAGGATGGTCTTCAAGTAATTTTCCTTATCCCAATTATTGATTATGGTTTGATTTGTTTGGGTGTAGGTAGCTTATAATAATCTTCAGATGTTATGGTAGGAATATAAGCCATATTCTTATGGATATACTCATTGACTAACATGCCCTTATCAATTTCAACATCTCTAAAAGTAGGAGAGAGAACATATATATAATGTAGTACCTTATGTTTTGTTGTGGTATAATGGATACCCATTATTTGGATGGTAACTATGTCATAATAAAGCCTTCCCACTGACATGTTCTTTTATTCTCTCATGATGGGTTGTTAGTTCTCAATGGTCCAAAACAAGCTCGACCAATTATTGTCCCCAGTATTTAAAGACATGGTATTGAATTGTGTATATTTGAAAACTCGTCCTTCTATGTCAAATTTTAGATAGAGATCTACATCTTCTCTAAAGACACCTTTCCAAGATGCCATGGATTTAAGTTATTTTAAATTAGCTACTAGGGGTATACAATTCAATTTTGGATTAAATTATCTTTGCTTAGATGATAGTCTAACCCTCTTGATTTGATTATGATGATCATAGGATTGAACTAGTAATTTTAGATGTTCTAGGGTTTTTTGAATGTCCCTTACAATGCTTTAATCGTGGTAGTTTTTTGAACTTATCTAAGCTTCATGAATTAGATTATGTTTGGATCTTTGCATTTATATCGTTGCATCTCCTAGGTTCTCGAAATACCTAACTTGAAACATCAATATTATGTAGATATAATGTGGCATTGCCATGGCATCTTGTGGAATTTTTTTGGCACTTTTCTCATTAATATTTAAAAAGTGACCATTATATTTTAAAAATTGCACATTGATCTCACACTACTAGATTCATTTGCATGGATCAATGTGGATCATTGATGTTGATCCTCAAGGTTGAATGCTATTGGTCCTAAGATTTTATGAATAGTTTATGTTGATCTTGATTTGCTTGGTTATACATCCTACTCTATGGACCATCAATCAAAATTTATATGTGTGAATGCATACCATTGATCTTTAAAAGATGTTATATCTTTAATTTATGGCCCATAGGTATGTGACATATCATCTCTATATTTTTCCTTGAATTTTTAATGTTTACTACATGTCATCCAATCATATTCATAGGAGAAAACATAGACTGTTAGATATTGATCTACAAGGTCAAATCCCATTGGATCTTCAATGTTCTTTGTCTATGAGCATGACACTTGTGACCTTCTCAATTATCTTCAGACTTTGTTGAAGTTTTGACTCAATACACATCATTACATCAATCATGCTTAAGAAAATACATGTCATCAATCCTCAAAAGATGCTCAAGCTTTAACTTAAGGTTAGGGTCTTTGGCCTTAAGCTCACACTATTGAATCTTGATCATCTAAGTAAATATAGATCATTGATCCTATAAATAAAATGATGTTTAAATCAGTATTTAGGGACCATAAATTTTAAGCTATTGTCTTATACTAGTGTTTTAAGTTGTATTATTAAATAGAAGTGAAGATATAGGCTAAAGTCTTAAGATAAGTTTTAAAACATGTTAAAGTGGACCCCATGAAATAAAATACCTAACATATAGTATTATCCTAAGATTTTTAATGTATTAATTAAATATGATAAACCTTAGGATAAGGCATTAGGCTAAGATTTATAACAAAGGGACCATGCGTTAGTTAGACCATACCAATAATAAAATAGACCAAGAGGTCACAAGACATAAAGAGACCAAGTATAAAATTTTTAGCCTAAGGTTTGTTCATGTTAAAAAATATGACTAAACCTTAGGATAAAAATTTAACTAAGTTTATGACATAATTAAAATGTTCTTGCATAAAATGTTCCTACCAAATTTGAATTCAAATCAAAGGGCATGATCTAGGGTAATTGGAACTAGGTTCTTAAGATGATCAGACATGAATTTAACTTGATTTATATAGACCAAAGGTTAGTAAAATATCAAATCATTATTAAATCATAAAACCTAGACATTGCTCATTATAAATGGACTCCATTAGAACTATGACCTAAAACATAAAGATCAAATGTTAGCAAATTTAGAATGGGTGAACCATGATCATCTGACAACATGTCCATTAATCCAAATGAGGGTTAACATGCAAACATGCTATATATATTCTGATCAAGTGAATTTTCAATTTTAAGGTACAAATTTGCCTAATTTAACACAAGGGTCCCCATTTTTTAAAAATGGGGGTATGTTAACCTCAGAAAATGGAAACTTATGGGGGAAACATAATAATATGATAAAATTTAGAGATTCTAGTTTAACCTAAAAATTAATCTACTTATTCTATTTAATCAGGATCTATTATTAATATGACTTCATGGTTAGAAAAAATCTTGCCAATGCTAAATTAGGACCAAACATCAAGACATAGCCATGTTTTGTGTGTTCTTTGATTTCACTTACTGATTGCCACAAGATTTAGGGAATAACTTCCAAGTTCATGACTTTAACCATTAACACTTATTTTCAACATGTTTGGATATTTAATAAGAACCATAATTTAGCTCAAAGAAGGCTTAGGCATTGCTCTACTATTAGCAAAACATATATATCCCCAACAAATATGCCTTTAGATCTAATCAAGGCCTTGATCCACTACCATCCAGGCATTTGTAGCCTCAGTGGAGATGACCATAATCACCTTTACTTAGGAAGCTCTTGAACTTTGCAATAAGGTTCTTATTTTTTGTACTTTTCAAGTCATTTTAACTTTATATCAAAGTTTAGGAACTAGGATTAGCTAGGTCTAGGGATTGGGTCCAGTGTTTGGTCTTTAGATAATCACTCTTGGCTGTAAACTTTGTCCCATGCAATTAATAATTCTTAAGTGTAAGCATGATTATATATTATTAATCTAGTGTTTCAGCCTACATGAGAAATCCTTCTTAGAACTAAACTTAGAAAAAATTTCATAATCTCAAGGAGAAAATAACCTATTCATTTTTATTTAATATTCTATCTAAACTATAACATTAAGCTCATATTTCAATAGTCCATGATCAACCAATGCTAAGAGAACATACTTGAATTCATAAACTATGAGGTTTTTTTGATCAATCATATGAATCTTGAAATGAGGGCTTATCCAAAAGGACTTATTGGGAGCAAGAAATAAAGTAGAGAAAGAAAACATAGAAAATAGAAAATAGACAAACCAAAATCAAGGAAAAAAACAAATATATACAAACATATGTACAAACAAGGGACATGAAAGAAATAATAGAAATAAACTAATCTAGCCTACCTACACTAACTCTAACTAGTCTTATAGTCATTCCATAAAGATCCTAGGTGGGATGGTAGAGAATTAGTGCTTGAGCTATTGCCCATTAGTGGGTAATGTTAAATCTACTCCCTATAAGTATTTCATCTTAAAGGTGTTATCTCCAAACATCTCATCTATCTGGTATGAACATATCCACAAAGGTGTGAACTTTTCATGTTTACCTTTAGGATTATATGCCTTATCCCAATGAATAACTAATTTTCCTTGCCTGAACACCTTTATTTTTGAACATTTATCAAATCCCTTTTTGATTGTGTTTTGGCGTCTGCTAAAATTGGAAAAAGCCTCTCCTCTTGCATCTTCCATCTATATGTTGTCCAATAACCTTGAACTTCTAAATCCTTGGTCCTCCTCCATGTAATCTTGAATGAACCTATATGTTGGAATATTGAGGGTGATGGGTAATATGGGTTCTTGACCATAAACTAGAAATAATGGTGATACCTTGAGAGCTTGCTTGATTCTAGTTTTATCTGCCCAAAGGGCATACTTAAGTAGTTTATACCATGTTCTAGGTTTATCAGCTGTAGACTTCTTTATATCCTTCATCAATTTCTTATTTTTTGATCTAGATACTCCATTACCTTGAGGATAATGGTTTTATGAGAACTTAAGGATGATGATGTTATCATATGATCTCTATGGATATAAAAGTAGATCCATTATCATAGACTAGGGATATAGGTGTCCCAAATATGGTGCATATGTTTTATTCTAAAAATTTGATCACCTCTTTAGTATTACACTATTTAGTTACTACTACTTCAGTCCATCTAGTATAGTAGTTGGTAGTAGTCAGAACATACTTGTGACCATCAGAGGAATTGTGGTTAATGACATTCATAAAATCTAACCCCCGTTGGGAAAAGGGTTAATTAATCATTATTGGTATTAGTGGCATGGCTACCTTAGGCTCCTTGGTGTTGAATAATTTACATGAATGGTACTCTCTCACATGTTTTTGATCATCCTTGAAGATTTTAGGCTAGTAGTAACTAGCCCTTAATATTTTGTGTGTTGTAGTCCTTCCAAATGGCTGTCCACTTCCCAATTTTTCATAGAAGGTGCTTATGATCTCAATTATTTCACTCTTGGAGACACATATCAAGTAAATGACTTCAAATTTATTCCTATATAACACACCATCCTTAATCATAAAGTTTTTTTCCTTGAGGCTTAGATATCTCCTTTTTTTATCTACTTAACCTTACAGGATAATAACCATTTATTAGTAAGTAGATAATGGGATCATACCAATCATTAGATCTAAAAATTTGTTGCTCTAACTACAAACACTTAGATTGGGGTTATTATTAGAAATCAATTGAATTAAACCCTAACACCTTAACAATTTGGTAGTCTTCACTTCTATGTCATATTCTTGGAGTACATACATCCACTTACCTCTCCTTTCTCCTAGTTTATTTTGACTTAGCATGAGCTTAGTGGTAGGGTCTATTATAATGGTATACACCTTATTATTAAGGATATAAGGCCTAAAATTTTTAACTACCATGGAAAAAGCACATGTTTTCTTGTTAATCAAAGAGTAGTTTAACTCAACATTTTAAAGGTTAGTGCTTAAAAAAGCTATTGGACAATCACATCCATCCATCTTCTGAGGTATAACTATAGCTATTATATGATTTGAAGCAAATTATTAAATATAAAAATATTTAATGAGGTCTGTACTTTTCAATATAGGGGCTTGTCTAATTACCTCCTTGATGTCTTTGAAATCCCTCTTTGTATCTTAATTACAAGTGATCTTAGCCTCTTTCTTCAACATATCATTCAAAAGTTTCACTATTTCGATAAAACTAGAAATAAACTTTCTTACAAAATTTATTTTACCAAATAATGAATTTAATTCCTTCCTACTATTAGGGGGTTTTATATTAGATATTACACTTATTGTATCAAGGTCTATATAGATTCCCTCATTAGTTTTAACATGTCCTAATAGTTTTCCCTCAGTAACATAGAAAATACTTTTCTTTGGGTTGAGAGAAATCCCATACCTTTTAAATATTTTAAATACCTATTTTAGGTGCATAATATGATACTCCTAATTTTTCAAAAATATAGTCAGATTATCCATGTAAATAATAATTCACTTCTCTACAAGACCTTGGAAATCATGATCTATAACCCTTCAGAAGGTTAACCCTGCATTTATCAATCCAAATGACATTATTTTGTAGGCAAAGTTGCCCCACTTAGTAATAAATGTAGTATTCATTATATCCTCTTGATTTACCAGCACCTGGTTATACCCTAAAAACCATCAAGAAAGGACATCATGGTAGAACCAAAAATATTTTATATTACTTGGTCAAGAGAAGGTAGGGGCAATTATCTTTCTCAGATGCTCTATTTATATTTTTAAAATCAATACACAATCTAGTTTCACCATTTTTATTCCTAAATGGGACTAAATTAGAAACCCAAGTGGAATGTTTAATGGGAAACAAAATTTTGGCATCTAAGAGATTTTTGACCTCTCTATATATCAATGGCTCTAAGACTAGGTTGACAGGTCTCAAATTTTGTCTAAAAGGTTTGAAATTTTATTTTAAAGGTATGGTAAGAGTTATGGCATTTGGATCAAAGATATTTAGATCATCATAGGACCATGATATGATATCTTTATATTTTTTCAACACTTCTTTGGATATTTGGACTCAATGCTTGTACAAGTTATACCAATATTAACCAACTTAGGTTGACCTTGAAATCCAAGATCAATTGTGTTATAATCCTTCCCATTTACTTTGGGAGTCTTGGTATTCTCAGCTAATCCATCTAAATCAGAGAGTCTCTTTAAGGCTATCATTCCTTTGAGGATCTTATTGTCATTCCAATAAATGACCTTGTGATCAAGTTTTCTTTCAATGTTCTCATTATCAAGGAGACTGGCTTTGTCAATAATGTGTCCCTAAAACACTCCTAAACTAGTCATGAAGTTTATGATCTGTTCATCATCACTAAATACCTATAAGTGGTTGACATTAATTGACACTAAGGGACATGGGATTAACTCAATTATAAGGTTTTGTAATTTGGAAATTTGATTTCTCATAAGGTTTTCTATAACTAAATAAAGTTTATTAGTAGCCTTATTTTCTTCCCTAAGGATTGACACAAGGTTGAAAGCATCAAAACATTCAATTAAGTCCCACACTCTAAATTTATACTTTTTGAGATAAGACAATTTACACTTATATTTACACTTGACCTAATTGACTACTAGTTTAGAATCACCAAAACTAATAGTTCCTTGGCCTCATGTTTGATTGTAAATTTTAATCTAAGAATAAGTGTTTCATACTCAGCCAAATTAGTGGTGAATGGGAACTAAAATTTGTATGAGGAATTGTATTCTTTCCTAATGGAATTGATTAATACCACTCCCACTCTAGAACTTGACTTAAATCTAGCACCATCAAAATAAAGTTTCCATAATTTGGGCAAAGCATGAGAAGTTTTAGAGTTACATAAGATTGTGGTGTTAAGAGTGTAAACACCAAGATCTGAGTTAACCATGTTGACCATCTCATTGATTTCATTGTACTCAATGATCATATGTCTCATTTTAGGGTCCCTTTTTATCTTGGTTTGGTTATGGAATCCCTTCTAAGGCAACCACATATGTGAATAATCTACTAACATACAACCATTCAAGTTCCTAGTCTAGTCTCTACTCAATAGCATTCCATAAGCAATAGGGATGTCCACCACTTAGATATCGATGAATTGTTAGATCTTTGGCTCTAAGGAAATATTTAGGTGAAAATTAAATAATTAACCAATCAATTTGACTCTTGATTTAACTAATTAAGCTACAACTCTATCAGACTTAATGGGAATCAAACCTAATTATTCATAAATACCCTTAGGCATAACATTTGTAGATGCACTACAATATAACAAATAATTTTGTAGATTCTTACCAAATATCTTGTCTATAAATAGGAAAGGAGGAATATCTAACTTATTTTTGTGTATTGTAACATTATTATGTGAAAATGTTTGAGACTTACCAAGGTGTTTATAAAAAGATTCCAACAACAGATCTCTTTATTCAGTAATTTGTTTCAACTCATATAAGGTAATGTTAGCTTTGATGTTTTCATGTCCTCTACTATGTTATACATAGTCCTATTGGAAGAATTAGATGCATCAGTATTTGGTTTAGAAACACTTCCCTTAGGAGGCTCTGGATTATTGTCTGAGGTAGTATCAAGAGGAATCTTAAAGTTATTTAGAGGAGTTGAAGTGGTCAATGGTTGTTTCTGCTCCCTATTTATCAAAGGGTAAGTCTTCTTCAAAAATTGTTGAAAAGCATGAATCTCTTTAGGAATATCCTTAACCTCATTATCCTCTTGGAAAGGGAACTTAAATCTCTCCACCATTAGAGTTGAATCATTAGATCTAGATGACCTTGAGAAACTAGATGCACCTACATCACAATATTTAATATGGATAACTTAAAAGGTATCTAATTTTTCTTAGAAGTATTAAAAAACATAAAAAATTCAACACAATCAATTTACCCTTGCTTAGATGTGCAATGAACTCTAATAGTCAGGTAAAACAATATAAGATTTATATCAGCCACATTATTACTAGCAGATGTCTCATTGTTCTTATTGTTATGGTAGCTATAATTCTAAAATCTATTATTGGGCCTATTAAACCTTTGGAAGGATGAGTTCCTACCAGATCTCTCTCTAGTATTGCTTACTTGATTTTGTAACTGAAGGAAGTTGGTGCTAAGATTTTGAACCAAGTTGAGGATAAAGTCACTCTCATTCTTTAGAGGCTCTAATTATGAACTTAAGTATTAAAATTAGCTATAGGCATTAAATATTTATGATCCTAAGGATGAGATCCATTAACATCATTGTTGAATAGTCCCAAGTTTTGAGTAGGATGAACATGTCATAGAGGTAATTAGTTCAAGACTAAAAGTTGGTTCAGGGTAGGCACATTTTGGTTAGCATTGGGAATAACATTTGGAATGGGTAAATATAAATTGAAATTAGGAATGAAGTATGCCTATTTTCCTTGGGGTTGAATTTGGTCATTAATGATCACATCCTTGACATAAACTAAAACTAATGTGTTCATGGGTCCAAAAACTCTCTTTATAAACATAAAAGTCACATGATCCAAGGCATCCTTATAAATTTCCAAGGATAAAGCCTCATCAGGTCTACAAGGAACTATGATCCTATTAAAAATATTTTAAAACCTATAATTAAAGGCTCTTATGGGTTTATTTGTATCCCTTTTCACTATGGTAAATTAATAGTACAAGACACAAGGACTAATGATTTTACCAAATTGGTCAATGAAAACATTTTTAAAATCAACAAAAATAGTAATGTAATTTTTAGGGAGGTTTATAAAGCATTCATATGAAACATATTTAAAATTAAAATGAAATAGTCTACATGTTACATCTTCATGAGTCATATTCAATAATCTTAATGTAGCTTTAAAGCTCTTAATGTGATCCTCAACAGTTCTAATGCCACTAGGACTAAATATTGGCAAATAATTTTTAGGGTTATGAGGAAGGTCATGTACCACACCTAGCACATTGATCAAATAAATACCTAGCCAAGCCATACCTTGATAGGAATCGAACATAGGATCGCTCTAGATTGGTAAAGTTGGCAAGGACTTTGAAAGTTTGTGCTTACCTTTGTCCTGCCTAGTTCTCTTATGAACTTCCAATGAAAACAAATGTTCCCTAGTCTATGAACGTGATTTTGCCATGATTTTTTGTAATTATATCTTGTGGGATTTTAATCTTATTTAAAATATGAGGTGTTAGTCTTATCTTTGTAGGGGACAGCAATCAGACATGTACATTAAGCAAAATTTTCCAATATTTATATAAAATATGACAAAGGACAACAATATTTAACTAAGTTAGCTCAAATATGTATCCAAGTAGATAAGTATGATTTATGTTTACACATTAGACTCAAATAAACTCAAATTATCAAAGTATATATCAATCCTTGATCAAAACAACTATTAATAACCTCAAACTTGTTGAATTGATAAAAATTAAGCCATTTTTAGCATAAAAAGCATATACCTTCAAAGAACATTGATCTTTTTCTAAAGAGAGCTCAAAAATGGGTCAAAGACCATAAAGATCAATGATATTTACACAATTGAGCAAGGATTGACATAATTGTGCAAAGGTTACACCAATCTTTGAACATGATTCACAAAAAGATAGCAAAGATATTTCAAATCTACAAAGATCTAACAAGGCCCTCCTTCTAGTGCTAGTGAAATATCCACTTTTGATACATATTCAATCATCAATAGGCAAAGATTTTGTAGTGAAATATCCACTTGTTGATGCCTAAATATGTATCATAGATGCTTAGAGGGTTAAAGAATACTTCTCATTTTAGAATTCTAAGAATTCAATGCATGAGTTATAGGTCATGATAATCTTGTTATCTATTGATGAAATAGAGGCAAAGCAAGTGGACTGTTTCACAATATTTATATTTTTTGGTGGTTGGGAGCCATCATGGCCAAATGTCAATCTATGCAAAATATGAAGTATGTTATGCTAAGACTAGTGAATTATGATCAATAACTAATCTAAGATGGGTATTTATAATTAAAATTAAGTTAGAGTGAGCTAGTTAAAAAAAGGAGAAAAAGGGAAGGTAAGGTAGAGAAGAGATGTTGATATTTATTCCAAATATCATGACAAAGTTCAAATATCATCCAGTCATGTAATTAACCAATGTATGACATGAAATAGCATAATCTCAAATCCTATTAAACATCAGGCAAACATTTGAGGATGGTTTGAACTAATGACAATAAGAATCAAGCTCACTTTAAAGGTTTACCCTTGTAAGCAAACAACATTATCCCAAATGCAAGAAGAGTAAGAAAATGAAATGAACCTAAAACTTTCAATTGACATAGCATTGGCATAAGTTAATAGATATGCATTCAAATGTATACATCAATAATTCATAAGAACTATTAGAATCTAGGTATCAAAACAAACAAGTGAGAGAGAAGCTATGATAACAAAAGACATAAAAAAATTTGGACAAACTTTGTAGAATTCTTTACTTATATTAATTGCTCAAAAGTTACAATATGCTCTTATCTATAATAAATCTCTTTTTTATAAATGAAAATGTTCATTTTATAGGATGAAAGGAAGAATTTTGGTTAGTTATATCCAATTACAAAATTATAAGTGTTAAGATAATTATCCTTTCCACAAATGTGCTAAAATACACTAGGCTTTACCCAATGGACTGACCTACAGGCAATGTGTTATTACAAGTTACACATGCCTTTACAAAAGAATCATTCCTTTTTCAAAAGTATACAAACTTAATTACAAAAGAATATTCCTATCTTAACTAACTTTGGGGTCCTTGTATTGTCAGATTCTTTTACCTTCCCTGTAAGATCTTCATTCTATAATGTTGTTCATTGATAAGCTAGAGATCAATGATAGGTCTCATGAAAAACTCTTTTTATTGATCTTTTAGGCCCTTGAGATATTTATCAGACCTTTCCAAAGCTTGTTTGATAGCCCTATCATTTCATATCTTCTCCTCTAAAGACAAAATTATGCCCATGACCTTCTTATTATCAACCCCTATTTTCCAGTGTCCTTGGTTCCTTACTTATTGCATGAATTGATTAGTTTTGAGCTTGAACTCCTCATTATTTATTAGGCCTAAGGGACTAAGTGTGATAGGTTCCTTGAGCAAGATATCCAAAATGTGCAACCTTTTATCTTTTTATTTTTTGAGGTCCTTCAAATGTCATCCATCTACTTGGATCAACTATTTAGGGCTTTGATCTTATCAATTAATATGGCCATAGCCATATTTAGGTGGGCTAGGTTGACTATTCTGAATTTAACAATTTGATTTTTAGTCAAGACCTTGATTAAATCCTTTACTTGGTATCTCAAATCCTATCATTAGCCAACTTAGCCTATATCCTTAGTTTTTTTCATGTTTATTGTATAGTTCTTGATCTCAACTAACTTTAAATAATTGAATAAATCAATCATGGAACCTTCAAATTGTTTTAACTTATCTTCTTGAATTGACAAGATGGCTTATTCTTTCAAGTTCTTATTTTCCTATAAGATGACTTTGATCATTGTTTGTAATTGATCTATATGAGATTAAACCACTTCAAGGACATTTTCTTCAAATAATGGATCTTCACCAAGATTTTGTCCTCTAATTGGTGTCAATCCAATAAAAGGTTCCACTTTTTTGAAGGTGAATTTATCTCCACCAATCATGGATTTTTTCTCAATTATTCTTTGAAAATAGAAATGGTTAGGCCAAATTTGGCACCAACTAAATATTCTATCACTTTTGGAGTTGGAGTCTCCATTTGTGCTTCTCTTGATTCTCTTGGAGTGGTCATTCATTTATCTTCTTCCTTCTACAATGAAACTATCCATGGTTTGGCTTTCTCATGCATTGGAATATTAGTTGCTTGCACCAATGCCAAAAGATGGTGCATGGCAGGTACCTTTTGAAAATTTTCATAGATAAACCATTACGGAATAGTTGGACCTTGAATCAAGGTTTCCAGACTAAAGAGATTAACTTCACTAAAAGGATGAGTGAAGGTCACCCTGGGCCTCTTAGCCTTTACTGGGATAATGGCCAATTCAAATTTCCTTTTTTGGGGTGAGGTGGTCTATAGTGACTATGTTTAATACTTCCTTCCCCATTTATTATTTGGATACATCTATTTCTTCATCCTTGTACTCATATGCTGATGATAGTAATTTTAGATCATCTTCAATTATTTCCCCAAGGTTTAGTGCTACCACATGGATTTCCTCCACTAGTGATCCATATTCCTCTACTTGAGTTGAGGAAGATGCAATTTCACTAGGCCCTCTCTCCTCTAGCCTTTGCTCAAGTTGTGCTTCAATTTTAGATTTAGTCTGAAACTAGGCTAGTGGAGGTCTATAAGGTGAACCACTTAACAAATGGTACTACCTTGGCCCCAATTGTCAGTTGTCATCATCCACTTTTTTATCTCTACATTCTATACTATGGTTTGATGTTGTTCTTTTTCAACCTAAAGGTGACCTCATAGAAAGAAGAGGCCTTTGTATATATGGGTTCAAAAGCAACCACTTGATGATCATATGATACATTGATTCCCTTAGACATCAATTGTTCTTTAACCTTTCCCTATGGATCCCACTACCTTAGATCATCCACTTGGAGATTTAAAGAGGTATTATGTTTGTAAGTAGCCTCTATGTTATCCCATTGTGAAGAAATAGTCCTTCCAATGGTTAAGGGGAAACTATGAAGCAGTCCCTTCCTCTTGGCTTTGCACAAACCATCTATTCCATTGCATAATTAGTAATCTACCTCTTGTTCAACTAACTTGTTTGGAATATGGACTGGTAATCTGAGAGGGGTGCATTATGTTCCTTCAACCCTAGTGATTATGCAATATAGATATAACCAAATGTTTCTCATGGCCTCAATTGCCTTTTTGGTCAAGGGGCTAACCTTTGACATTAGATTACTAGTCATATATGAATTAGATGTGGTCCATATATTTGAATATGTAAAGTTTTGAATAGTATTGGGATATTATTTGTGTCCCATAAGGTGACCATTCTCTTAGGTTGGGGATATTTTTGGTAGAAATCAAGGCATATAAGAGGTAGGATATCATGTATAATTGTTTCTTATTTTTCTTCTTAACTACAAAGATATGCCTAGTCAAACAAATGTTGACCACTTCACCCAAGGGAGGGGTGAGATGTTTCTCAACCATAAAATAGACTAAGGCACCCAAATATTGTCCACATATGTGGTGGTTGGATTTATACATATCCAATTCATCAAAGTCATGATCATTCTTATCCCAAGTCTAAACTGACTAATGGGAATGTTACCATTGAAATTTGAAAATACCTAATTTCTAGAATATAACCATAGGCAAGGATGTTCTTTAAGTCATTTCTCTTAGATCAATTATTGATTATGGTTTGGTCTATTTGGGGTTTAGATAGCTTATAATAATTTTTAAATGATATATAAAAAATATAAGCTATATTACTATGGGTATGCTCATCAACTAACATGCCCTTATTAATTTTATCATCCATAAAAATAGGAGAGAGATTTTATACAATGTAGTACCTTAGGTTATGATATGGTATAATGAAGACCCATCATTTGAATGGAAACTATGTCATAGTAGATCCTTCTCACTGTCACATTCTTCTCTTCTTCTCTCATGATGGGATATTGGTTTTCAATTGTATATAACAAAATTAACCAATTTTTACCCCAAGTATTTAAAGTCATGGCATCAAATTGCATATATTTAAAAATCATCCTTTTATGTCTGAGGTCAAATAGATCTCTACATCTTCTTTGGAGACACCTTTCCTAGTTGCCATGGCTATAAGTTCTTTTGAATTACCTACCAAGTGTCTATAATTAAGTTTTTGATTAAATTATCATTACTTAGATGATATTCCAATCCTCTTGATTTGATTATGATGATCATAGGGTTGAAATATGGCTTCTAGTTATGCTAGGGTTTTTCTAAATTTCCATTACAATTCTTTAATGGTAGTAGTTTTTTGAACTTATGCAAGCTTCATGAATTAGATTATGTTTGGATCTTTGCATTTATACCTTTGCATTTCCTAGGTTCTCAAAATATATAACTT